>VHZZ01001213.1:65356-77470 GCA_009801015.1 Silene noctiflora | reverse complement strand
TCCTTAAAATAATTTCGAAACATCTTCCTAATTTCCTCCTGATCATAAGTCCATAAGCTTTCCGCAGATTTGATCCCATAGATGAAGTTCCGGCCGCCCGACCTTTCACCCAATTAAAGAAAAACTTTGTACATGTATCACCATCCACACTCCATCGTATTTTAGCTCGTTGTTTCCAGAACCTTGCAGTCGCTTTTGCGAAAAGTCGGACCTCCTCACCTGATCTAATAAAATCTTCATCCTTCCCTTCCAAAATAGCCAAATTCTTTCCCTCTTCTAATTTTTTTATCAAAATCATCCCATTTTTTACCCCACTTCATACGTTTATCAAGAGACCACTTCCTGACAGTATCCCTAACTTTTGATAATTTTCGCATTACCCGAAAAGTTGCCCATCCCGAAACCACCATAGGCCAAACATTCTGAACCAGTTGCATACACTCAGGATAATCCAATACCCATTAATCCATCTTGTAAGGTCGCTTAGTAGCATTTTTAATAAGATGTAAATCAAGCTCTATAGGCGCATGATCAGAGATTTGAATAGGGTAATGTTTTATACTAGTGTCGGGGAAAAGCTTAAGCCAATCCTTTGAGCACAAAGCCTTATCAAGACGTTCGAAGACTCTCTTATCTCCCTTACGGTTATTACACCATGTAAAACGTGGTCCTTTAAAAGGTATGTCCATTAATTCATTATCGATTTTCCAATTGGTAAAGAAATGTGCCCCATAAAGATTTGTTGTTGAAGCACTCAATTTATCGTCCCCATACTCTACTTGATTAAAATCACCCACTATCAAGAACGGGTGATCCAACGAAACTAGACACCCTTCAAGATCCTTAAACAACGAAGCTCTCAAATGTTGTTGAGGAGCTCCATAAAACAGAATCAAATACCAAAATAACCCATTATATTTCTCTACTAATAGGACGGTAAAGTTCATACAAGAGAAAAAGTGGCTCATTTTTGCTTCCTTCCGCCACCCAACCCATAACCCACCTGCCGACCCATCAGCATCAAAACCAGCACAATTCACAAAACCAAAAGAGCGAAATAAGGGACTAACATTTATAACCTTACATTTAGTTTCGATAAGATAGACAAAAACATAAAAGGAACTTCTTAGCAACGCTCTAAGTTTGGGAATTGTAGGGGAGAGCGTGTTATTAAGGCCCCTACAATTCCAAATCAAGCCCTTTAATGAGAGTGAAGTTTGGTGTTTCATCATGACCCATTAATAAGAACTAAAATTAGAAGGGGGTTGTAGCTTATGCAGTCCTAGGGTTTCGTCCAAAAAAAATCTTGGTTCGCTCCTCTTGCTCGAGGCTTATCTCACGATTCTAATCGTGAGGATAGGTTGTTTGCTTTGTTTTTTCCTGTGTGTCTTATTTCTTTGTGCAGGTGCTGATGGACAGTTCGACTAGGGGCCAATATCGGAACGGGAAAGAGGTTGTGAATTCCATTGATAGGGTGGGAGAGACGGCGCTTGAGTGGGAGGAAGATGCTGGTGATGTAGAGAAGAAGCATGATTTGATTCTAATAGGGAAACTTTGGGCGTCCAGAGCTATTAATGTGAAGGCAGCGATAGACTCCATGATCAAACTGTGGAACCCATCTAAAGAGATTCTGGAGAATGTGGTTGATGCGAAGGAGAAGACCTTCATTTTCCAGTTTAAGGCCGCGAGGGATAAAGCTAGGGTTTTGGAAGGGCAGCCATGGCACTTTGACAAGTTTGTGTGGTGCTTCAATGAGCCTAATCTCTCAGGTAAACTTTCGGATGTCCCGCTCTTCCGAGTTCCTATTTGGGCTAGGATTTACGACTTACCTATTTCGGGGAGGAAGAGCACGTTAAACGCTCAAAGACTTGGCAATTGCTTAGGATCGTTTATTAGTGTTGAGACGGGACCGAATGTGGAGTTAGATAGAGCTATTCGTGTTCGCTTTCTGCATGACGTTCGAACTCCGTTAAAGACAGTGATCCCTATTCTAATGAAGGAAGCAAAAGTAACTGAATTTTACGTGAAATATGAACGACTGCAAACATATTGTTATGGGTGTGGGCTGATGGGACATGGAGAGAAAGACTGTGATGACGGTCCTTACGAAGAAGAAGACCTTAAATATGGGGAGTGGTTGCGTGCCTCACCGTGGAAAGTGATTAAGACGGTAAAGGATGGAGCTGGGAGGGCTGCTCGTGATCTTAGGGCAAGCTTCGACGATTTAAATTGCTCTAGGGCTCAGACATAAGAAGGATACCATATATCCAGGGAGGGATGAAGGAGGAGTGAGGGGAGTGAGAGAGGGGTGAAGGATCTGCATTTAGAAGAGGTGGAGCGTGCGGCTGGGGAGGCTATTATGGAGCAAAGGGGAAATAAGGAGGAGGTAACTGATGTGAGGGACATGGAGTTCAATGATGAAAGAGCTTGGACTGGGCAGGACGTGATTGAGGAAGGTGTGAGGGAACCATTGGAGCAGGCAGGGGTCTATAGAGGGAGGAACTGGAAGAGAATGGTTAGGACTAAGATAAAGGGTGATAATCCTGCTGGGGCGAGTTTACATTGTTCTAATGATAGTGTGGGGAAGAGAGTGAGGGAGGGGAATGAAGTAATTGAGGAGACGAAGAAAGCTAGAGTTGTTAGAGACGGGGGCGTCTTGATACCTGAGGCGGAGGCTAACCATGATCAGCCCCGCCGGGCTCAATGAATATTTTAAGCATCAACTGTCGGGGCTTGGGCAACCCCGACTCAGTTACTGTGCTTCGCGAGCTGGTGCGAAGGGAGGCCCCAGCCATATTGTTTCTTTGTGAAACGAAACTTAGTGGTCGTGAAATGAGGAGAGTGAAAGAGAAGCTGGAGGGGTATCGTGGGTTGGAGGTAGACAATGTGGGGCGGTCTGGAGGCTTAGCTATGGTGTGGAGGAAGGAGGTCGATTGTACCTTTATGTCAGCCTCGGTCCACCACATGGATTTCACAATTCGGAGTGGGGCGAATGAATGGAGGCTTACGGGCTTCTATGGGTGGCCGGCGGTTGCGGATATGCACCTGTCTTGGGAGTTGCTTCGTGTCCTTCATGGGCAGTCTGCCCTTCCGTGGGTTTGCATTGGTGATTTTAACGAGATTCTGTACTCAACTGAGATGAAAGGAGGTAGTCGCCCTCAATGGCAGATGAACAACTTCCATGATGCTGTTAATGATTGCGAGTTACGAGATATTGCATGGGAAGGTTATCAATTTTCCTTTGATAATGGTCAGGCTGGGGTGGCTAACCGCCAAAGCAGGCTGGATCGTGCTATGTGTTCTGAGACGTGGCAGGATTTATTTCCTTTTGCTCGGTTGTTCTATCTCCATAGGGATTGGTCGGATCATGCGCCGATTAAACTTGTCCTCGATAGAAAGGAGCTGGAAGGGGTGAAGCTGCGTCAGTTTCGCTTTGAACAGATTTGGACTGAAGAGGAGGGATGCGCGGAAGCTGTTGAGAGGGGTGTGATTCGAGGGCGAGGGAGCTTAGTGGCTACGCTCTAGGCGTGTGCCAGTGAGATTGCTGATTGGAAGAAGATAAATATTGGGAAGATCAGACGGTCTATGCAACGCAAAACGAATCAGCTAGCTAAGCTTAATGAGGGCGATAGATTGGAGGAGAGTGTTCGAAAACGAAAGAAATTGGTTGCAGAGATTGCCAGTTTGAGGAAGCAGGAGGAGCAATATTGGAGGCAATGTTCTTGTGCTTTGTGGCTTAAGGAGGGAGACAAGAATACCAAGTTTTTTCATACTAGGGCAGGAGAGAGGAAGCGGAAAAACTATATTGCTCGTCTGATCGATGACGATGGGGTGGTTCGAGCCGGGGACGATGTTATTGCTGATGTGGCTAACTCCTATTTCCAATCCTTATTTACTACATCGCAGCCATCCAACTTCGAAGAGGTTTTGCAGGGGCTAGAGGGGTGTGTTTCGGAGGACATGAACGCGGAATTAAGGAGGGATTATTGTGAGGCAGAAATTATCGAAGCTCTGAACCAGATGCATCCCTTGAAAGCTCCAGGTCCGGATGGTATGAATGAGCTCTTTTACCAGTCCTTTTGGAGTGCGATTGGCCCTGAGGTAGTGCACACGGTCCTTGCTATTTTGAGGGGGGAAAGATCATCGAGGGAATTAAACAAGACCAATATTGTTCTGATCCCAAAGAAGAAAGACCCGATAAGATTCGGGACTTCGGACCGATTAGCTTATGCAATGTGGCATATAAATTGGTGTCCAAAGTCTTTGCCAACAGACTTAAGCACTTCCTAGGGGATATTGTTTCAGTGAATCAAAGTGCTTTCACTCCGGGAAGACTTATTTCGGACAATGTTTTAATTGCCTTTGAGCTATTTCACTTCATGAAAAATACAAAAGCAGCGGATGGTCACATGGCTATTAAGCTTGATATGGCTAAGGCGTATGATAGGATTGAGTGGCAGTTCTTGGCTAGGGTTCTTAGCACGATGGGATTTGATCGCGGCTGGACAAATAGGGCTATGGATTGTGTCTCTACGGTGTCGTTCGCGGTCCTTATTAATGGGACTCTCTCTCGAGAGTTTAGACCGTCGCGGGGCCTAAGGCAAGGTGATCCTCTGTCACCCTATTTGTTTATCCTTTGTGCGGAGGTCCTATCTAACCTCATGAGAAGGGCGGTGGAGAATGACACCCTTCATGGTATTCGAATTTCGAATGGAGCCCCGGTGGTGTCCCATCTTCTTTTCGCAAATGATAACATCTTCTTTGCGAAAGCTACGGATAATGAAGCAGATGCAATCAGCGAGGTTATACGGATGTATGAATGTGCATCTGGGCAGCTTGTGAATCTGGACAAAACTACCGTCTCATTTAGCAAGGGGATTCCGAGCACGAAGAGAAGTAATCTGGCGACAAGATTGGGTATTGTTGAAGTAGAGGAGCAAGCTAAGTATTTGGGGCTCCCTATGGTGGTGGGAAGATCGAAGAAGGCTCTAACTAATATCATTCGGGATAAGCTCGCTAAAAGACTGCAAGGCTGGCGTGGGAAGTTGTTGTCTAGAGCGGGTAAGGAGGTTCTCTTAAAGGCGGTGGCCAATTCTCTCCCTACCTATGTGATGAGTGTTTTTAAAATTCCTACGAGTTTTTGTGACGAGCTGCGAGGGTTGGTGTCGAGGTTTTGGTGGAGTCATGAGGAAGGGAAACGTGGTATATCGTGGGTTGCTTGGCGAAAGCTCTGTTGCCTAAGGGAATGAGGATTGGGGTTTCGAGATTTTCATCTCTTTAACTTGGCCTTGTTAGCCAAGTAGGGATGGCGACTACTAAGGAAGCCGGAGAGTTTGTGGGCCCAAATGATGAAGGCGAAATACTTCCCCAATTGAGGTTTCATGGATGCGCGGTTGGGTCATAATCCTAGCTACACGTGGAGGGGTATTCTCGAGGCCAGGTGGGTTCTCGAAAGGCGCTTGAGACGTAGGATTGGTGATGGTGTTAACACGTGGGTTTGGAAGGATGCTTGGATTCCAGGTACTCAAACGGGAAGAGTTATATCTCCGTGCGTGCCTGGGAATGATAATCTCAGGGTTGCGGATTTATTGAGCCCAGCGGGTGGGGGATGGGATCACGCGAAGCTGGCTGAGCTGTTCTTACCGTTTGAAAGGGAAAGAGTGGAGAGGATTCGGCTAAGTGAGCATAAGTCGAGGGATGAGTGGTATTGGGAGGATACGAGAGATGGGCACTATTCGGTTAAGTCAGCGTACCGTCTTATAGCTGAGGATAATAGAATTGTGGATGGTGGTGACATGTCGGACTGGGATAGGGAAAAATGGTTGTGGAATCGCCTCTGGAAGGTTCCGGTTTTGCCCCGAATAAAGTTGTTCTTCTGGCAACTATGCAATGAAGCACTACCTACAGGAGAAAACATAGCTATTCGAGTACGAGGTGAGCCTTCGACTTGTCCTTTTTTTCATTCCTGTTTAGAGTCGAGTCTTCATGTCTTTTATAACTGCTGGGTGACACAGAGGGTGTGGGAGGAGCTCGGGTTTGAGGTGGGGGAAGATGCTGTTGGAGAAAGAGTAAGGGACTGGGTGGAGGCGCAGTGGAGAGTGCTGAGTGATATGGAACATGCGAAGTTTATGGTAGGGTGTTGGGCGGTTTGGGAGCACCGCAACAAGGCTGTCTTCGAGGGCAGGGAGATTAATCCTAGCCGGGTGACCCAAAGGTGCTGTGATGTCTTGGAAGAGATGAGGGGGTGTGAGGCTTCGTGGAGTGGCAGACGAAACAGGGGGAGGGACAGACATGTGGAGGGGCAGGGGGAAGCAGAAGGTTGGCGGGGGGCACCAGCTGGGTTTGCGAAAATTAATGTGGATGCTGGGTCGAAGGAAGGTGTAGGGGTGGGTATTGGGGTTGTGTGTCGAGATGAGGGTGGAGGGGTGCTATGAGGAATGTCTATCGCGCATGAGCAGGTGTGGGAGCCTCATATTGCTGAAGCGGTCGCGGTGCTAGAAGGAGTCAAGGCTGCTCGGCATAAAGGACACTTTCAGATTGTCGTAGAAAGTGACTGTTTGTATGTCATTGATGCGCTGAAGCAGAAGAAACAGGATCAGAGTATGCTAGGATTGGTCCTGGATGAGATTTTATTGTTATGTCCTTCTTTTAACTCTATTTTGTGGTCGTATACTAGTAGACTAAACAATTCCGTAGCCCATGCTCTAGCTCATGTGCATGATTACGGTCCTGGTAGATTTGAGTGGTCGGATGAGCTACCTCCGATTGCGAACACTGCTGTTCTTTTTGACTTATCGTTAATGAATTAAGCCTTTGGCTTTTCCACTCAAAAAAAAAAAAAAAAAAAAATAGAAGGGAATTATTTGGGACAAAATGATCAAATTAATGAAGTAAAATGTAATACTAATTTATATAAATACACACTTGTTTAATGGTGAAAGAGATGTTTTAGATTTGGCTATGATATTTAATAATTGGGATTTTAATGAACAATGAATAATGAAAAATAAAAAATAACAAAGAAAAATACTACTGTAGTGTAATTGTGTAAAGTGTAAAAATGTTTTACGTGATGAAAAGAGTTGTGCAGCGTTAAAGAATTGGCGTTAAATTGCAGCATTACAGCATTACAGCATTACAGCATTACAGTTTATGTAAGTTGGAAAAGTGAATAGCGTTCAAGTGGAGCGTAGATTGGAGATTAGGAGGGGTCGACTTCCATATAAAAACCTTCCTTCCCTCCTTCCCAATTTTGAACTTACTTCTCCCCTTTTCTCCTCTCTTCTTCTCTTTCAATTCATCAAATCCTTGTAATAATTTCCCCCAAATTGCAATTGTAAACTGCTTTCTTCTTCTTCTTCAATTTGAGTAATAATGTCTGCATTTGGCTCAACTACTCCCGCTTCTAATGCTTCTCACAACCCTAATAAATCTGCTGAGGTACCTTTCCTTTTTTTTTTTTTTTTTTTTTTTTTTTTTTTTTTTTTTTTTTTTATTATTATTATTATTATTATTATTATTATTACAATTGAGACGATCCCATTAATCTAATCTCATACGAAACGAGTAATAATAAAGACGGCTTCTTATAAGACAATACTGCTAGATAATAACTTTTCTTGAAATATATTCATGTTCAAGTACTGTACAAGACCGAAGACGGTCCAATTGTATACAAATCACTCTTTAATTGATTGTAATAATTGACTGATTTTTTCTAGAAAGAGACGGTCTCACATTGTCAGGCCGTCTTATTCTAGGATTTGTGTATATGGATGGATGATAGTTACACTACTGCTTTCACACTCTCACCCATTGTTTCTTGTCAGAGATTAATGCTTAAGTTTCAATCTTAAACAATGCTATGAATTCATGTAGTATAGGACTACTGTCAATTCTCGCTTCGGTTTTAGGTTGCTACAAAAGCTACTTGTATGCTCTGAATTCCGTTTACCCTGAAATTGATATATTTGTATGCGTACTTCTTTTTCACCTGTCCTGCAATTACTGTCTGATTTTTGAATGGATTCGGTCGCAGGTTGTTAGTCCTCCAGGAGACTCCGTTTCAAGTCTTTGCTTTAGCCCTAAAGCCAATTATCTCATTGCTACTTCTTGGGATAACCAGGTTTCCTCTAATTACCTTCACCTTTATTCGTAAACACTTGCTATAACTAACATTCACTACATACAGGTAAGATGCTGGGAGGTAACGAAGAACGGCATGGCTATTGGCAGTGCTGCTAAAGCAGCAATCTCACATGAACAGCCTGTAAGTTGTCGCTTCATGTGACCACTTATTTCTATACCTATATAATGAATCAGCTCAATTGATGATGTTTATATGTCTATGTTTTCTATCTTTGATTAAGGTATTGTGCTCCGCGTGGAAAGACGATGGAAGCACAGTCTTTTCTGGAGGCTGTGATAAACAAGTCAAGATGTGGCCTTTGTCTGCGTCCCAACCATCGACTGTGGCTATGCATGACGCACCTGTCAGCCAAGTTGCTTGGATCCCTGAATTGAACCTCTTAGCTACAGGAAGCTGGGACAAAACCATCAAGTGAGCTTTCTATTGGACTTGATTTAGTATGGTATACCCGAAATTAGTTTACAAGATTGGTGAAGGGGTGGAGATGTTTCCCTTGAAAATTGTAGTTTTGTTTTGATGTATGAAATCCAACCATTTTTATTCTGGAACTATATAAGGAAAGTAAACATGCTTTGAACACTCGCGAGAGTTCACTACAATTCGACACCATATTTCAACCTTGAGTTGCTCTGCTGAGAATAAACTTTTAAGAAGCACCTTGATAATTATTTAACGTCACTTGGTTTTTTAAAGCATATGGTTATCTCTGACAGATGATCTTCTCTGTCGTGGAACTTGTAAGGATGCTGTATATCCCGTGATTATAGAACATTTTAGGATGAAGTATTATTGAGACACTGGGTTTATGTTTATGATAAAGTTTTTGTTTCACTATCTTTTGATGCGGAAGAACTAATTGAACACTCCTTATGCAAATTAGCAATCATATAAGATAAAAGTATCTTGTGTTACCAAGGAGCAACTATTAATCTGTTATCTCAATTAATTAAAGTTGCATGTCAAGATGTTATCAAGGGATTCAACTGCTTGTAAGTGAATGGTTGCTTTATAGTTTTAGTATTCTTAAGAATAAATGTCCTTTTGGTTTTCACTTTGGTACAAATTTGTTATCATTAGTTTACTTTTCATCTCAATGAGGGTTTTAATTGCTCTTGTCTGGTAGGTACTGGGATACAAGAACGTCAAATCCAGTGCACACTCAGCAACTACCTGATCGATGCTATTCTCTCTCTGTGGTGCATCCTTTAATGGTTGTGGGAACAGCAGACAGAAATGTTGTTATCTTTGATTTGCAGAAACCACAGGTACCTTTGTTTCAGCATTTTTGACTTTACAATATGTGACAATTTCTTGTAGTGCATCAGAAGGCTGAGTGCATCAGAAGACTGACTACCTTCATGCTTTACATTTAAATATTTTATTCTCTCTTGTTTCAGATCGAGTTCAAAAGGATCCAATCACCCTTGAAGTATCAGACGAGATGTGTCGCTGCCTTTCCTGATAAGCAAGGCTTCTTGGTGCGTATTCATTTAATTTTATGATATGAAGTTTCAGTTCAACTCATTTTTTGAGGTAGTTTTAAAATGCTTTAAAGCTTTTGATGTATGTGTGGGCCGTGGGGTCCAACTAATGGCCGGCATGTCTGAACTCCCCACCGTTTCTTTTGGTGGTAGATTGGATCAATTGAAGGAAGAGTTGGTGTACATCATCTTGACGATGCGCAGCAAAGCAAGAATTTCACTTTCAAGTGCCATAGGGATGGCAATGACATATTTTCAGTCAACTCTATAAACTTCCATCCCGTAAGTAGTAAATTTAAATTACTTTTTATTTAATGAAATCGTTCCGCTCTGTGCGTCTCATTTTTTTAGCAACCAAGGCCATGTTTGCATGATCTTATTTAAATCGACCAGAATATAGCACCTGTTATTATGTGCAACTGCACCTTTTCATTAAAGATATCATTTCCTTCCTCAAGCTTTGTGGATCTCAAGTAGTTTCTTTTTAATATTGACTGATGTCCAAACTAAAAACGTCTGACTTTGCTCCACTTCAGGTGCACCACACGTTTGCAACCGCTGGATCTGATGGCGCATTCAACTTTTGGGACAAAGATAGCAAGCAGCGTCTCAAGGTGAGTTTTAACGTGTTTATTTTAAACGTATTCCGACTAATTTCTTGTGTGACCATGATTTTAATCATTAATGTCATAATGTGCATCTGTCTGGCTTATCTCACCTTCTGAGACATCAGGGGTTTTTAGCTTTTCCTCGATTGTGAAGCTTCTTCTGTGCCAAAAGCCATTTTGCAGTATCCTTCCTATTTCTAAACAATGACTTATAAATTTGTTGCTTCAAAATAGAATTAGGTTCAATTATGTTCAAAAAAAATGATGAGGTCGAAGGTTATGATTAATGTGCCAAAAGCCATTCCAACCTTAAAAAACTTGTGTTCATTATGGTGCCACAAAGTTCAATTAATGTTCCAAATCTTGCTCGAGTGCCTTACTTTGTAACTCTTTTTTGTTCAGGCCATGACAAGATCCAACCAAGCTATACCGTGCGGTGCTTTTAACAATGATGGTTCAATATATGCTTATTCGGTGTGTTTTCTGTACTTCACTTCATAGTGATGCGGTTTTAACTCCATTGAGGCATATACCATACTTCTATTTTATTACAAACTAATTTATTCAGTAATATGAATCGTCATATGGATTGTTGCTAGAAAAGAAAGAGAGAGCCGAGTGAGGGGGGAGGGGGAGACAAGAAAGAATCGAGAGCAACAAAACTGATGAGGTCGAAGGTTATGATGAATCTTTAGAGGGCAATTTAAGACTTTAAGTTGCGTTTGGTTAAATGTAAAGAAAAAAGGCACGTGCATGAAATGATTTCCATTTACTTTTTTTGTCATAATCTACTATGGTACTCGGACTAGGGTAGCGGTATTGAACACAGTCTACACAGATACATATGCATGTGCTGGACTCGGCATGACTCAACTTTTTGAACAAGTGACCTCGCCCTTAATGAGAGTACATTATGAGAAAACATCCTCCAGACAAATTTTTAGTTACATTTTGAACAAGTCATGTGGCCTTCTTTTCTCCACTTTTGTCGGGAGAATGTTGGGAGTGTTGTTGATTGAGTACAGATTCCATACCCATATCTTCAACTGTCGTCTCGGACACACAGCTATAAAAGTAAAGACGCGGAGTAAGATAGACTCTATGAGGGTTTCTTCTTTGCAAGTTGTTTCCTAATGCACATCCATGGATGGATTTTAGGCGCTGTTAGGACTTAGGACCATGGTTATCTCTTTTACTCCCACAATCACAACCTTTTTTGCAATTGTCGTTTACTTGTATAAATACACAATACATTGTTAGTAATGCACCATAGCAGCTAAGTAAGATGAACTTATAACGAATTGCAGGTGTGTTATGACTGGAGTAAAGGCGCAGAACATAACAATCCAGCGACTGCTAAGAGTTACATCCTTTTGCACTCAACTCAGGTACATTTGGGTTATTTGATTTGCTCCAAAATGATTCATCTGCATTTTTCTTTTCAAAAACATTTAGATGTAATGCTACCAATATCTATATCTCGTCTTTTCTCCATTTTAATTTTCTGTTATCATTTGTATACACAGGAGGCCGAGGTTAAACCCAAGCCACGAGCAAAGCGTTAGGATGTGAAGATCACTACTAGTAGTCAAGCTTTGTGACTACTCAACTCTCAAAAACTGGGTCTTGATAGGGAATTGTTAGTTAAATCAGCGATTTTGCCCCTAGATGATCAGACATTGATTTTTTTATTCATTGAATACATAAGATTTGGCAGTAGGAAATTGTTGTTAAATTAGCAGATAGAACTCGTCATAGTGTTTGTGTGGTGAGAGTTAACAAATTACTGCCAATTGAGTTTAATGGCCGATGATTCTATTGTCTCTAATATTTGGCCTTACTGGTTTGTACATTAAAATGTACTCCGTAGGTAGTA
>VHZZ01001213.1:43142-54668 GCA_009801015.1 Silene noctiflora | reverse complement strand
ATTAACTATTATAAAATTTTCCTATATATTATTTTTATTATAAAACGTTTAAAATAGCATGCCCGTGCAATTTGCACGGGTTTAAGACTAGTTATTTACAAAATGATGCCCTGAAATCTAATATCATAACTGGGTTGGTAATTTGGTATACGTTTGTACGATGAATATGATACTGATTTAGTAGCATATTTTATGAGCACATAAAAGTAGTCCATCTGAGATATAACACCAAATTTATTAAAAATGTAGAATGATACTCCGTAGTAATATTTCATAAATATACGTGCCCAAATAACTAAACTACTATATTTGGATAATTTCTGAGCTATCTCAACAAAGCAAGATGAACTCATACATGACAATGACAATGACAATAAATGAAAACACAAAATTTAGTATACTACTATAAATGTTTAATGAAATTTCCTTAATTAGAATCCCAAAATTCCAAAAATAGGCACACCACACCGTAAGTGTGAGTTAGTCTTCCAACAAAAAATGAGTAAATGACAAATGTCATCAAAAACTAACTATCTCCACATAATTAGCCTAAGTTGTTAATTATTTGCTTAAAATTAGATCTCTTACTTGTTCAGAATTTGTTATAAATATTACCACATTTTAACTCAAAATCACAAATCATTAAACATAATTTCTTCCTTTAAAACCTCACGTAAAACAAACTCTAAAACATTCTCATTTCAATCAAAATATTATTAACAATCATACATACATACATACCTCTTAATTACCTTCTCATTTTCTTCTAATGATTGTTTAGTTTATTTGTAATCAAACAAAGATCATGGCTAACTTGGAGGATATCAAGAAGGAGAATGTCGACCTTGTAAGATCTTTCATTTCTTCATACACTTTTACGTCATTTCTTATCAATTTATACATTAAAAAAATGACCTTGTATGTTAATATTAAAACTCGTTAAATATCTCCATTATTATTTTTGTTAACAAAGATGCATGTAAACAGGAGACAATTCCAGTGGATGAAGTATTTGTGCAGCTTAAATGCTCAAGAGAAGGACTCTCGTCTGAGGAAGGACAAAATAGGCTTGTCATTTTTGGAAGGAACAAGCTTGAGGAGAAGAAGGCATACATCCTCTACTTTTCCTCTCCCTTTTTTTTTTTTTTTTTACCTTGCTTTAGTTGAGTTATTGTGTTCAAATACTATATTCGTTCTACCCCCTTACCGCCTTTTTTGAGGTGTTACATTCTTTTTACCTTTGTTTGTACGAAGATGGTGCTCATAATACGGGTTTTGTAATTTAAATACTGATTTTTGTTTTTCGGGTTGAAATGAAAATGTGAAACAGGAAAGCAAGGTGTTAAAATTTCTAGGATTTATGTGGAATCCACTGTCATGGGTCATGGAGATGGCTGCTATCATGGCTATTGCATTGGCTAATGGAGGGGTAAAATTACATCTCATCTCTTACAAAAGCGATCATTTCGAATATTATAACTTAATCTTATTGAATTATAATGTTTTAAATGCAGGGGAAACCTACAGATTGGCAAGATTTTGTGGGAATCATCACATTGCTAATCATCAACTCTACCATAAGTTTTATCGAAGAAAACAATGCAGGAAATGCTGCTGCAGCACTAATGGCAGGTCTTGCGCCGAAGACCAAAGTATGTTGATTCACTTTCCACATCTTTTGATGAAGTGTAACCTTGTCGAGGATACGCCACTTCAACATTTCATATTATAATGCGTCTATGTACTAAAGAGAAATGGTATGGTTTAGGTGCTAAGAGATGGGAAATGGAATGAAGATGATGCAGAAATTCTGGTTCCTGGAGACATAATCAGCATCAAACTTGGAGACATAGTCCCTGCTGATGCCCGTCTCTTAGAGGGAGATCCCCTTAAGATTGACCAATCTGCCCTCACTGGAGAGTCCTTGCCGGTTAACAAGAACCCTGGTGATGAAGTCTTTTCTGGATCCACTTGCAAACAAGGTGAAATCGAGGCTATTGTTATAGCTACTGGAGTTCATACCTTCTTTGGTAAGGCTGCTCACCTTGTTGACAGCACTAACCAAGTAGGTCACTTCCAGAAGGTACGAGTCTCTTTCTTTCATGAATCTTCATTATAATAATGCATTTTCTGAGACCGTTCTATTCAAATATTATGGCCTAGACCAGACCGTAGTACTAACCGACATGAACTTGGGTGCAATTGTTCGTGCAGGTTTTGACAGCCATCGGAAACTTCTGTATAGTGTCGATTGCAGTTGGGATCTTGATAGAGTTAATCGTGATGTACCCAATTCAGCACAGGAAGTACAGAGATGGAATTGACAATTTGTTGGTGTTGCTCATTGGTGGAATCCCAATTGCTATGCCAACAGTCTTGTCGGTGACGATGGCAATTGGATCACATCGTCTTTCACAGCAGGGTGCCATCACTAAGAGGATGACCGCCATTGAAGAAATGGCTGGTATGGATGTGCTGTGCAGTGACAAGACGGGAACTCTCACTCTTAATAAGCTCACTGTTGACAAAACCATGATTGAGGTTTGGAACACATTTGCATCAGAATTGCGCATGTCGCACCTTTTACATTTAATAACACATATAAATTCAATTTTCAGGCATTTACTCCCGATGTTGACAAGGAGACTGCAGTTCTGTATGCTGCTAGGGCTTCTCGTGTCGAAAACCAAGATGCTATTGATGCTTGCATTGTAGGAAATCTAGCAGATCCTAAAGAGGTGAACTCTTTTTTCTTCTGGGAAATTCCTTTGGTATTAGAAAATCTATATGACAGTAAGAACTTGACAGCAAAATGACTTGCTTGCAGGCTAGAGCAGGAATCACTGAAGTACACTTCTTGCCCTTCAACCCTGTCGAAAAACGTACTGCAATAACATACTATGATAGTAAGGGAGATTGGTATCGCGTAAGCAAGGGAGCTCCTGAGCAGGTAATAACTAATAAGCTACAAACATAATATCGTAACCTCCATAGTATGGATCTAAATCCTTGATTCCTGATGAATGATGATCTTGACTTTATCACAGATAATTGAGCTTTGCAACCTTAGTCCTGATGTAAAGAGCAAGGCTCATGCCATCATTGATGGTTTCGCTGACCGTGGTCTTCGGTCGCTTGGTGTCGCTCTTCAGGTAAAATAACTCCCCCGCGATTCTTATATATCGCAAATGTTTGTTGGCTTATCTCATCAAGTTATTGCGACATAGTATTTCTGATTTTGGCTCAAAAGTCAAACCTGCCTGCATCAGAAACACAAAAGAACTATCTTTGATGCCTTTGCACTCTTATGCAACTTTTACTATATCGTTTCTTTCAATGACAGACAATTCCCGAAAAGACCAAGGAAAGTCCAGGGGGACCATGGAAATTCATTGCTCTATTGCCTCTCTTTGACCCACCAAGGCATGACAGTGCAGAGACTATTAGACGTGCACTGAGCCTTGGCGTCAACGTCAAGATGATCACTGGTGATCAATTGGCCATTGGTAAAGAGACAGGTCGCAGGCTTGGCATGGGGACTAACATGTACCCTTCATCCTCTTTACTTGGTCAACATAAGGATGAGAGCATAGCTGCCATACCAGTTGAAGAGCTTATTGAAAAGGCTGATGGGTTCGCAGGAGTCTTCCCAGGTATATCATTTACTACAACTATAATATTCTGTGCTACCAAAATCAAAATACTAATGTTGAGTTAAATTATACACAGAGCACAAGTATGAGATAGTGAAGAAATTGCAAGAAAGAAAGCACATTTGCGGTATGACAGGGGATGGTGTGAATGACGCACCAGCCTTGAAAAAGGCAGACATCGGTATCGCTGTCGATGATGCAACTGATGCAGCTCGAAGTGCTTCAGACATCGTTCTGACCGAGCCAGGATTAAGTGTGATCATAAGTGCTGTTTTAACTAGCCGAGCCATCTTCCAAAGAATGAAGAACTACACCATTTATGCAGTTTCCATCACTATCAGGATAGTCATAGGGTTCATGCTCATTGCTCTCATTTGGAAGTTTGATTTCTCTCCTTTCATGGTTCTTATCATTGCTGTACTGAATGATGGAACTATAATGACCATCTCTAAGGACCGAGTCAAGCCGTCCCCCACCCCGGATTCTTGGAAGCTCAAGGAGATCTTTGCCACGGGTGTTGTCCTCGGCACTTACCTTGCTATCATGACTGTCGTTTTCTTCTGGCTTGTTCATGACTCGGACTTTTTCACAGTAAGTAGATGATCTATACCTTTCAGCTTCCTTTTGTTTTTCCATTCCCTCCCGAGTATTAAACTCGTCAAAAGGTTGTAACATTCAGCTCAAGGTTTATACAGGTTGTATGGATCCTAACCCTAAGCACATATCAAGATAGTTCATGACCCTAAGAAAATGGGTACGGTTGGGTCAAATTTTGATAAGTCTACTTACCACAATTCCGTTTTGTGTTGAATGGCAGAAACACTTTGGAGTAAGAAGTATCAAGGAAAATGACAAAGAGATAATGGCAGCCATATATCTACAAGTGAGCATAGTGAGTCAAGCCCTAATCTTTGTGACACGCTCAAGAAGCTGGTCCTTCATCGAACGCCCTGGACTCTTGCTAGTGTTTGCCTTTTTTGTAGCGCAACTGGTGAGTTAAAGGATTAAGTTCCTTGTTTTCCCAAAGTAATCTCTATAACACAAGACGATTAAGTATTAATTAATCTGAGCTTGGTTTGATCAGATTGCGACACTTATCGCGGTGTATGCAAACTGGGGATTTGCACATATCACTGGAATCGGATGGGGATGGGCTGGTGTGATCTGGTTATACAGTATTGTCTTCTACTTTCCCTTGGATATCTTAAAGTTCATCATTAGATACACACTAACTGGCAAAGCTTGGGACAATCTCATTGAGAAAAGGGTAAGTATTAGTGTCACAACGCTTTTTCTTGGGATTTTATATTGGACTGTTTTATCTGACAACTTTCCGGGTTTTAATAATTATAGACTGCATTTACAAGCAAAAAGGATTATGGAAGAGGTGAAAGAGAAGCACAATGGGCTACTGCCCAACGCACCCTGCACGGGCTCAACCATCCTTCAGCCTCGAACATCTTAGGTGACACCAACAACTACAGGGAGTTGTCTGAAATAGCTGAGCAGGCCAAGAGACGTGCTGAGATTGCAAGGTAAATTTATGCTCAACCCCAAATTTACTCCTAGATTCTGGTTGTTTCGAGAGGAGGAAAAATTTCCCTAGGAAAAAAATGTGCTTTCTTCGTTCTAGGGGAAGAAAAATGATCCTTCTTTACCTCTGTTTCATCAGGTCAATCGTGCAGAAAGCACAGGAAGGACATTTACCTTCCTCTGAAAAATAATCACATTTTGTTGACAGAAACAAAAAAAAAAAAAATCGAAAAAAAAAATGTGTAATAAAACTTGAAAAATATATGATCAGGTTGAGGGAACTTCACACACTGAAAGGACATGTAGAATCTGTTGTGAAGCTGAAAGGACTCGACATCGACACTATCCAACAGCATTACACAGTTTAAGGCAAAAGCAAGAATGCGCAGTGAACTTCTACAAGGCATATTGTGAAGTTGATGCATGGGATAAGATCATAAAAGATGAAGAAATAAGAAGAAAAAAAAAAACGAAAAATCCAAAAGCATCTTGATGCAAGAAAGAATCAACGGCAATAAACCGGCCGGCCAAGGAGACTTCAGTCGGAGAAAATCCATGGTTCGGGGGAAGCTAGGGCGCCATAGACGGGTCATAACTCATAAGGCTGTACTATCCTATAAAAAAAAACACCAAAAACATAAGACTAGTTCTATTGTGAGTCTTGCATAAATGTAACAATGTTCCTCTCTCTTAATGAAAGAATGCCTCATTTGTTTTCCTACTATTTATGTCTACTTTCTTCTATGTTCCAATTTCTCTTGCAACCATGTATGTACAATGCTAAAATACGACTCGTACTCAGTAACTCTATCGCTCCCAAACAACCCGATGTATCTAAGTGTAATGCCGAAATCAAGTCCCAAGACTTTGAAAATGCACAATATTGAAACTTATGAGACGAGCTTACAAAATCTTGTTCAAGAGAGCTGCACAGGCACACAAATCAAGGGTTCAATTCAATAAATAGCCGCAGGCCACATACCCACTTACTTATTAGACATGCTTAAATATCCCCCCAACTAATTTTATTCAGAAGACCATCTACATCAATGTCCAGTTTATCAATAGTTCGATCCCGAAATCGGTCATTGAAAGCCTAATCTCGGTTTTTATGCCATGAAAGCGGCCTATTTTTACCTTTATATTTATTCCTAGTATAATGTCACGACCCAAAATAATAGAACTCGGATAAGTCAGGCTGGCTCACAAATCGAGGCTTCCCATTCGAAATTTATTCCCTTCAATCAATAAATCTCTTTAGTAAGAGTAGGTTGCAAGACTTGCAACCACAGCAACTGGTAGAAATCTACCCAACTACTTTGTTTCCAGTCTTTACTTCTGGGCTTCACTCTGCAGCCAACTTGTGAAGACCATACCCATTGAAATCCTAAACTACAGCTACATTATTCTACAACCTTTCAGTTTTCACATTAAACCCGCTTATCCAAGGTACACGAGTAACGGAGTTCATCGATGTATATAAATAGCAGAGGGAACAACCAAAACAGATGGTAAAAACCGAAAAACCAGTGAAATAAAATGAAAGGAAATAGAGTGATACAATTAGTTATAGCATTACTTTTGATCAGTTCAACCTTCATTGATGCCAGGACACTAACCAAAACAAGAAAGGGTAAAGTACATAGAAAGAAAGGGGGCAGTAGTAGTAGAGCTAAAAAGGGTGGTAAGAGTAGTCATAAACCTCCACGAAATGGCGGTGGAAAGAAGGGTGGTGGTGGCGAGGGTGGAGATTCGAACTGTGATCCGCTTTATCAGTATCTCTTTGATAGCTGTGGGCAATGGCCATTCAACCCGTCTTCCCCGGATGATCCGTTTCAGCCTAGACCGAGGCCTTCACCACCTGTAGTCCCGCCATTGCCACCTATTACCCCTTCTCCGCCTATTGTGAGTCCGCCTTTGTTACCTTATCCACCACCTCCAATTGAAACTCCTCCCCCTCCGGTTGTTCCACCTATTTTACCACCACCACCTCTAGTGCCTTCACCACCATTTGCTCCTCTAGTACCTTCTCCACCACCACCATCTTTGTCGCCACCACTTGCATCACCGCCTCCAATAGTCTCACCCCCGCCACCAATTCAACCGCTACCAGTTGCATCACCACCTCCATTAGTCTCACCGCCACCTCCATTGGTCTCACCGCCACCTCCACTGCTCTCCCCACCACCTCCACTGCTCTCCCCACCACCTCCATTGTTTTCACCACCTCCTCCACTGGTTTCACCACCCCCACCACCAGATCCAATTCCTTCCCCTCCGCCACCAATTCCCATATCACCACCTCCGCCGCCGCCGGTCTTCCCACCACCAATTGCATCACCACCGCCGCCGGTCTTCCTACCACCAATTGCATCACCACCACCAACACCAATCCCATTATCGCCACCACCAGCACCAATCCTTCCACCACCAGTTGCCTCGCCACCACCCACACCAATCCTTCCACCACCACCCACACCAATCCCATTATCGCCACCACCGGCACCAATCCTTCCACCACCAGTTGCCTCGCCACCACCCACACCAATCCTTCCACCACCACCCACACCAATCCCATTATCGCCACCACCRRCACCAATCCTTCCACCACCAGTTGCCTCGCCACCACCCACACCAATCCTTCCACCACCACCCACACCAATCCCATTATCGCCACCACCRRCACCAATCCTTCCACCACCAGTTGCCTCRCCACCACCCACACCAATCCTTCCACCACCAGTTGCCTCRCCACCACCCACACCAATCCTTCCACCACCAGTTGCCTCACCACCACCGATCCCTTCATCACCTCCACCAACACCAATAATTCCTACATCACCACCACCAACACCGGTAATTCCATTTGCATCACCACCTCCAACACCAATCCCTGTATTACCACCACCAACGCCAGCAGTTCCCTTTGTGTCACCACCACCAACACCAGTATTTCCCTTTTTGTCACCACCACCAACACCAGTCATTCCATTTTTGTCACCTCCACCGACGCCGATCCCTTTACTACCTCCACAAGCACCAATCCTTCCACCACAATTTTCACCACCAGTAATACCTTCTTCAACACCACCCACACCAATCACAGTATTACCACCACCTACACCCACCTTGGTTCCAACAACACCAATTCCTTCACCAACACAAGTTACAATCCCTTCATCCCCACCGCCAACGTCTATTCCTTCAGTGGCCCAAGGTATTGTCACACCATAAACGAAAACCATATCATCATGATTAATTACATTGCCCTTTTATTCCACACAACTGACAACCAATTTCACTTCATCACTACCTAAAAACAAAAAACAAAAAAAAAGTAAAAAATACATATTTTGCAATTTTGCACCACCGCCACCAATACAAGCCCCTTTCTCATGATGTCTTCCTCCTTAACCATATTACTTACTGCCAGTTCGGTGACAGTTTAATATACACTGCTGGTTCTAGTAACGTGTCCAAAACCAAGAGCTATTTGAGCACAAGTTCTTTGTATTCTCATGCTATTGATATACCTTCACGGGCTTCACCTGGCTTCACTTGTTTCGAAAGATAGTGTTTCCTGCACAGCAATTCAGCAAATATGTACAATGAGGAAAGGGATTTGTAAGCTAAGCTTGATTATAAATATGTTCTCTGTTAAATCACCATTAATTTTATAATATCAAGGAATAGAAGTATTAGAACAATTGTGCTTCCTTTAGCAACTGCAGAAAGTTTCCAACTTGATCTTGCTTAGCAGGAAGAAATTAAGAAATTGGTTCAGATCAAACAGCCAAATGATTGCCTCCATGCCAAATAGAAATATCGAGCATCCATATATACTTCCATTAATATACTAACATACATATATCAGCAAAATATGCCAAGCATTACAGCCATCATCAATATCGGCGATAAAGACATAGTCCCTAAAATAATTATAGGGCTCCTATCATTACACCCACTCGCTCCTCTAGATGACAATCCGGTCGTCTAAGAGCAACAAATCCAACTTTTGGAAACCCAAATTGGACATTTAATAAGCCCATGAAAACAAAAAACAGAAAAAAATGCATTTGTCATGAACAATACAGAAGCACCTATAGAAGCATTAAAAAAACCAACAGACAGCAAAAGCATCATTCACTCATTGCAACTAACTTGATTACAACCGTGGTTTTATCTCCACTACCTTCCCTAGAACTTTTTACAACTATGGCTCCAGCAGTCTCATTTTTGCTACCATTAACATTGTTACCCCAACCCGCCTTCGCCTAATCTCCACCGTAAGACCTAGAACTCCCGCGTTCAGTGCCATTGTGCCTTACAGCATTGAGTAAATGAGATGCGAAAGCCCATAGTTCCACTAAACAGCTCAACAGCATAAGAATCAAATAAGTTTTATCTGACTTTCACCTCTATGATAGCTCAACATTATACCTCAAACTCAATGTTTGTTTTTCAGACCACCTCTTCTTAATTCTTAAAACATTTACACTCTCCCATGCATCTACTCCCTCCTATTCTATATTTTCTTCCCTATTTCCTTATTCGATTATTCGGGTTTTCTTTCCTATTTCCTTTTTTGAGATAATTTGTGTGACCCAAATTCAATGGCATGTGGGATAGTGTGTTTTGTGTGGTCGAAATTCACTTTTTTTATTTCTTGTGAAAAAAGGAAAGGGGAAGAAAATATAGAATAAGAGGGAGTAATATTTATTTTCACAGAGACCGGTAAAACTTTTCCAAATCCCAAGTAGCTGAAGTAACTAAACACTAATAGAACATGTTGTGTACAAAATGCCAAGGAACCCTAACCTTAATCCCTAAACATACAAAGTTAAAAAGACTCGGAGTTGAAAAATGCCAGCGAGCTCTAACCCAAACCTCTAAACTCAAAATTCAAAAATATATGACGTTCGAAAATACCCCTTATTAAATCAGCTTAACATACCAGGATGGCGCTACAGATGCCAGTATTTTATTACTCGTAGCTTTTTCGGTAAAAAAACTCAGAGTTAACTGCAGCATTTTATTAGTTTTGTACGTCTATCATCCCTTCGCCAATGAGAATAGGCGAAGAGATGATAAACTTAATCTTTACAAGTACTACTATTTCATTCATCTAATATTCATACCAACAAGGTGCAACTGCTCCAACTTCCAATGATCACGCAAAAGAAAAAGAACACTCACTCAGCCAAAAATCCACACAATTGTAACTTTGAAAGTCATAAACCTGCCCAAGGGAAAGTTAGTTGAGAAATCGAATGCAACAATCTATCCTCATTGCCCATAGCATAGAATTCAAGGGTTGACAAATTCCTACAAAACCCCAATGAATTCTCAATGCTAAACATAAATTCGAGTTCTCCAACCCGAACCGAGGCAACGGAGTTACGGAACCATCCAAAATCGCCTCAACTAATGGTAAAACAACACAAACATCAACAACAAGCTCAAAAAATCTTCCTAAAAAAATACCCATATCAGTTGTCAGATTAATCACTGTTCCTCAAAAATCTCAACTTTTGTGCTAAACTCAAAATACCCTTATCAGTCAAAAGCCCGCCATAGTAAAAGCTAACATCAATTTCGTTAACTAAGGGTAAAAGGCGACAAGATTACACAACAATCAACAACAAGCTCATGGCATTAAGTTTGTAATGTAACAGAAAGTAAATAGTTAAGTACCTTGACACTGTTGGGGTTCGAACCCAAGTGGCGGAGACCCTCTAAAGTGTCGCAATCATGTTGGCAGTGGCAGATGTGGAAGCAGCAGAGATTCAGGTGGGCGGTCGCGATACGGGGTTTCTTAATTTTCTTCATTGTGTCAATGCTTGCTAGTTGTTACACTTGCTAGTCAGTTTGAGCAAGTTTGGGCCCGTACCGGATAATTGGATCGAACAGAATCGGACCATTTTGTTTGGAATAAACGAGAACTGAATTCTTTTAGGTCCATGATAGGCTAATAGTATTGAAAGATATTATTACGATATTGTAATGACATGGTTACGATATTCCGAGCATAATATCTTAGCATATTATTTGGTGTATTATATTGTTACCTCTTTTATATGTAGGAATATAGGAAGTGAATAATCTTGTAGGTTGTATATATATGCAAGGATTGTGTCGATACTTCCTTTCAACTCTTCCTTTGTTGTGGGGGTGTCGACATTACTTGTTTGAAAAACCATCCCATGTTCATTATAGTATTCTTTCAATGGTCCGAAAAGAAACTCTAACACCCGCAATTTCGAATTTAAGTTTTAAAAATAATTTAACAAGTTATTTAAAATAAATTTCGGTTTAATCGTATTTTTGGGTGAAAAAATAT
>VHZZ01001212.1:159665-173514 GCA_009801015.1 Silene noctiflora | reverse complement strand
CATTTTAAGACAAAATTTTCATCTTAACTTTAGTTGATAACATCCATCAAAGTTGTTGGCAAATTATATTATTAAACCATGATTAGGATAAAATCAAAAATTTGTCATGAATCAAGGGTATTTTGAAGCTCCAAAACAAGAATTCTAAGATGAAAATATTGTTTTTGAGACAACTTATAGCTTTACTAGTGAAAATGGTAGTCTTTTAACATATGCAAACCAAGTTTTATGCACAAAAATCAAAATTTGGGCATGGTTTTCCCTAAAATCCGAAAATTTAAGACGGTCTTAAGACGAAATTTTCTCACATATAAGGTAAGATCTATAACTAACAACAAGGTTAAGCAATTGTTGGGCAACTATACTCAACACAAACACAAGAAACTTCATTATTACTCCAAAAAATCTCCATTTCCATGTTCATTAATGGTGGTTTAGATTTCAACACAAAATTTTTGTTTTTAACAACATTAATGGTGTAGAAAGCTTATTACTATCATGAATTTAACATAACCATTCANTAATGTAGATCTAAAGAAAACCAAATTGAAGAAAATGAAAAATGAAGGAAATGGAGCTTACATTGTTAGTTTAGAAGAAGTAGAGGAAAACTAGTAAGGCAATGAGAAAATTTTCAATCCCAAAAGAGTGAGTATGGTGGTTTTAGTGAGGTTTTTTAGTGATATTAGGGAAGAAGATGTGAAAGTATGAAGATGAGAATGAAATAAGAAGAAAAGGAAGGGTGTCGGTCGAGTTAGTCTAACCCGAGTGACTTGTCTACTCGGTCGAGTGGATTTTCTAATACAGAACCAACGATTCTGGGTTTTCCACTCGGTCGAGTCAGCGGTCCACTCAGTCGAGTTGGTCCTCCTACTCGGTCGAGTAGCACAGTAAGGTCGAGAATTTTCGATTAATACCCAAACAAAGTATCCATGCAACAAAATAAGAGGTTCGGGAGTCTGTCGACTAGCGGTGACTTACCCTGGGTCAGCTTATATGGCATTGTACTTGCCGTCCACAACACTTTACCTTCATACTTATAAACATTCTAACGACTATAATCATTATTCTTATTGTAACGATAACACTAGCAATTTAAACACGTATATGATATTTACATGCCAAGATTTGGGGTTAGTGCCCTTCATGCATACACACACACCATAATTCTCCGTAAAACATATCATATCCACAATTCCTCCATCCTACTTCCACAAATTATCGTATTTCGGGTCATACACAAACGCACGCTATCAAATGCATCCTTTACCACACATACAGGCAACTATACCGTGATTCACATAGCGTTCTCATACATATACCCAACCACGTGGTGACCAACAGAGTCCATAGGCACTAGTTTTGGTGTGAGGGCGCCTACACATGCAAAACCGATCTCCTATCATACTCATGTCGGGTTCATTTTATTAGACACTCCAAAATTTATTTTGGTTCATTGGTTTAGGTTCCAGAATCGTCGCTCTGATACCACTTTGTAACACCCCGATTATCCGGCCAAGATAATCGAAGCATTACCATCTCGGTTGCCTGAAGTAGTGTTTCAAAACTCCAATAAAAGAACACTTTATTAATAATATAAGGTTAATGATTACAAATAACATGAATAACAAATACAACTCATCTACTACGACCTCTATCTCATTTACATCCACTAACTCGACACCAATCTCGAAGCGCGGCCCAGAATCCCGAATGCATCGAAAAACCTATGATCAGCCTGCTCCCCATATGATCGAAAATATCATATAGATCGACACAGGCCACCCTCGACATAGGTGACAGTTAACAGAAGCCACAAACGGTCGGTTTCGATAGAATAAATACATATGACACTACAATGAAACACGAATATGAAATATGACAATGCAATGCATGGGGGTACAATCTCCAACCACATCACTCCGGTACCGGGACACACCCAAATGTACCCACAACCCGGTGACGGCACCACAGCACCGCCCACCAAAAAAGCCTGGACCGCAGCCCGTAAAAAGGTACTCCGGACACACCGGTGGTACTCCGAGAGCGACTCGGATCCCCTGCCATACGACATGACTCAACCTCACGTGTTCCTGCATAACTCAAGCCATTAATGTGGACATCCCTCTTGGAGTGGGAAGCTCCAAAAGGCGACTCAAGCGGAAGATGGTCTCCCAACCTGTAACACCTCGATTATCCGGCCAAGATAATCGAAACATTGTCATCTCAGTTGCCCGAGTTAGTGTTTCAAAACTCCAATAAAAGAACACTTTATTAATAATATAAGTTTAATGATTACAAACAACATGAATAACAAATACAACTCATCTACTACAACCTCTATCTCATGTCCACTACTCGACTCCAAGTCTGTGGCACGGCCCAAATCCCGATCATGCTATATATAAACCTGTAAATAAACTGCTCCCCATATGATCGGAAATATCATATGGATCGACATGGGCCACCCCGAAAATAGGTGACAATTTACACATAGCCACACACGGTCAGTTTCAATAATACAATTAATCACGAAAGACAATAGACGTGAATATGAAATGCAATTGTGAATGCACAACCACAAGTCTCATTATCACAACTCCACAACCAACACACCGGTACCAGGGACACACCCACGGTACCCACAACCCCGTGACGGCACCGCAACACCGCCCATCAAAACAGTCGGACCGCAGCCCGTAAAAAGGTACTCTGGACACATCGGTGGTACCGGGCCCGAGAGGGACTCGGATCCCCTGCCAGACGACGTGACTCAACCTCACGTGTCCTTACATAACTCAAGCCAATAATGTGCACATCCCTCTTGGAGTGGGAAGCTCTAAGAGGCGATCCAAGTGGAAAACGGTCTTCCAACCGTCTTCCGTCTCCAATATAAACACAACACCACCGCCACTAATCTCTAACAAGAACATGAGACCAATGAATATAATTACAACACAATACCGACTACAATCCTTTTATTCGACATATTACCAACATATCATGATTTAACCATGTTCCCAAGAATCTAATTCTCAAGTCAACACAACCAATGCCATATGATGTACAATTCTGACTCATACATAACTCCATATCAACCTCAATACCATGTAAATGCAAGACTACTCATTTCATGACATAAATTGATAAATGCACACAAAACCTATCTATAATACCGAAATTGAGTTGGATTAACCTACCTTTAAGCATTCTTCAACAAGCTACACGAATTCAACTCGATTCCGTCTCATAAAACCGTCTCATCCTACAATAACCATATAATAACTATCACAAATCATCCTACACTACATTATAATACAAAACCCCTTATTACTACTCACTAATTACCCAATAATCTAATTACAATCACTAATAATCGAAATATACAAAACCCCCCAAAAGTTAGGGTTAAGGGAGATGTTTAGATCTACTTACAAAGGTGAATGGATGGTGAGTGAGGTGTGTTAATGTTCAATCCAAGCTTAGAATCCTTAGGAACATGTTTGAGTGGATTTTAGAGAGAAGGGAGGGAGTTTAGAGAGAAAGGGGGAAGATAAGAAATGAATAGGGGACGAAATAACATTTATCGGGTACTGACAGTGTCACTCGGTCGAGTATACTATGTACTCGGCCGAGTCAAATCTACTCGGTCGAGTAGGCACCCTACTCGACCGAGCTCACTCTACTCGGTCCACTACTAGCTCACTCGGTCCACTTCTAATCTTCAGTTGGTCTAGTTTAAGGTCAAATTTTACTCTCGTATGGCTCTCACGCGTCCCAAGGCTTTTCGTACGGATCCCAAAATATCCGATTATTATATCACTAGATGACTTTCTTGTTTACTATTCTTGCGATGATTATGGTTTATGGAGTGAGTTCCACCGTCATTGCATCTTTTGGGTGAAACATACAAGATCGCTCAAGCAGTCAAGCGAGGCATCTTTTGATCTCAGTTCCTTTCACCAATCTATCTATCTATCTATGTATTCAACAAAAGCATAAAAGCACATATATATCCAGTCATCCAGAGGGTAAGAATTATTACTCGGAAAAGTTTACAATGACGAAATATAATCAAACGACAATTCAGATATCTCAAAATTGAAATTAATTTTATAATGACGAAATATAATCACCATTACAACTTAAATCACATCTGACTAACACGTCTATCCTCAATTCTACGCCGTACCCTTAATCAAGTGTTAAGGGAAGGGAAAATAAATAATTATAAAAATATTCTTACACAATAATTCAACAAAACTCTAATCTGTAATCACCATCACCTGTAACTACAACTATATCATATCAAAAACGTACTTTTGGTAAAACGGCCTTTATTTACTAAAATAGGAAAAAAAAAAACCTTACATTTGTTGTCCTTTGGTTTTGGCACAAAGACCAAGGAAAAAGGAGGGAGCCAATTATAACATGACAAGTGGACTAAATTGAAGGTGAAAAATCAAATTACTCATCAAATATAATCCTTAAATAGAAAGGACAATAAATGACTGAGACACCCCAAAATAGAAAAGGACAACAAATGACCGGGACGGTGGGAGTACATTATAAATATATTTACATAAAAAAAAACACGGTTTTACAATAAATTAATGTAATGATAGTGGCTTTAATCAACAAATAACACATGCATTTGGGTCTTCTTCAATGCTTTTAGCATAGTAGGGAATAGGAGGATAACCATGGACATATCCGGTCATCTTGTGGGCCGGATATACGTATTCGAGTTTCTTGGGTTCATCTTTCTTCGGCTCTTCTTTTTTCTTCTCCGGTTCTTTCGCCGGTCCGACTGAAATAATCTGCGTATTGTAAGCTTTCCTCAATTTGCTAACGATTGTGACTGCGTCTATGTCTCCTGTTAGGGTCAATTTCCTTTCCTTCATGTCCATTGAAATTGAGTCTATCCCTGCACATTTATTTATTCAATTCATATAATTAGAATATATCGACTAGGGTAAAATTGCGTACATATAATTACTAGTTCGCTCCGTAGGTTCTGCTTTAATATTGTTACCAATTCGATAGGTAAATGTATCTATATATAGTGAGCGATCTAATCGTAATTTAGTGTAAAACTGATTTATATAAGATTTACGATTATATATTTGACACATTTGAAGATCAAAGTAATAAAGAATGAAAGATGAATGCATACCAAAAAGTGATGAAACCATCTTCATAGCCTTTTGCTTGGACTTCTCATCATGGACATCCAATTGTAGAATAACTTTCTGAAAAAAGGAAAAATAATTATAAGTATAAATAAATGTATACAATCAAATGAAACTGATGAAATAAGAAGATCAAAGATTAGCTAAAAGCAACACTAAAGTAAATATAATGATTTGAGTTAACTAATTGTACGGTAAAGGGAGTGTTAATTACCTTCATTGTTTTGAAGAGGGGATTGGATGATCTAAAAAGTTGAGATTATTTTTTGAGTAAAAGTGCAAAAAAAGGGGATTTATTTGGTTTGAAATGTAAGTAGTAGTGTTTGATTAATGAGTGAAGAGAAATGTGTGAAGGAGAGTATTTATAGACAGAATTATTGTGTCAAGCACGAAACTTTCCGAGGATGGACCAAGTCAGCTTAGTACAGCTTGAGAGTACGTAAAAACCCAAACAAAACGTCAGTCATTTTTTGGAGTGACGTTTATTGGTGTTAGAGCCGCCTAAGTCATGTCGGGTTTAGATTGAGTCAACCTAGTTAAGTCACATAAGAATCGAGTTATTGTCGGATTAGTATTAATATTAATACATTTCTAGTAGAATGGAGTGGTCATTTGACTGTCACCGCATGTAGAATTGTCCCTTATCTACTTTACTAAGGATAGAAAACTAGGTCGTTCTTGTAAAATCTCATATGAATAAAGAGAAAAAAAGAAACAAATATAGACTTTTAAATATCATCTACCAGAGAAGCGAGGGCCGTACTAGCCCCAACACCACAATTAATGGTTACTAGTTAGAATAGCGTGACTCAGTTTAATTTAATTGTTCCTTGTGAGACGGTTTTACGCATTAAAGGACATGTATGAATTATGATGTACTCCGTAGTTTGGAAAGAATCCTTTTCAATTATTGAACAGAATTACAGATCTCCATTTTGATTGTAGCTTGACTACCAAGTATATTTAAAGACGACTTTCAAGTCAATGGGCAGTTTGTTTTCTTCAGTAGTTGCTTGTTTAGTGCATACTCCTCTCCAAGAAACTTCCCAATTAAAGACTTGACAATCAATTAATAAATGGATGAATCCCACACTTATCACTTCTATGACACAGATTTGTATGAGCCGTTTTATATGAAACAAAGTGTAACCAACTTAATATTCTTATATGGCTAATAAATGATTTGGAGTCAATTAGTAAGATGATCATCACAAATGTGATATCCCAGCACTTTCATATAAAAGTACAAGTTTGTTTTAATGATTTCTTAGAGGGATATCTCATCTTTATTACCTCATATAGCTTGAGACGGTTTTATTTTTTTTAATTTTTTTTATTTAGTTAAGTTTAATTCAATTCAGTTCAGCTCATTTCTTCATAAATAAATTCTTATTTTAGTTTAGTTCAATTTAATTCAGCTCCATTAATTAAGTTCAGTTTAGCTTCATCATTAAGTTCAATTCAGTTGAGTTTAGTTCAACTTTTTTCGGCCGAAAAAAACAAGGCCTGACTTTATCAATGAAAGTTCGATTATTAAATATAATATTTTAAACTTTTAAACATTAAATTATTGTACCAGTACTTAATAATGTAGGTTGCATCAGTACAAGTTTGTTTTAATGATTTCATAGAGGGATATTCCATCTTTATTTATCGGTTTACCCCATATATATAGCACCTTACACAATTCTCAGCTACATATAGTCAATAGTTCACACTTTTCATTTTTAGTAAATAAACGAATCTATATGGATGAGAATCATTACACTTCCTCCTCATTTCACATTACTTTTAATTTTTTTTTTTTTATAATTATACTCATTTATCTCTCCTTAGCTTAATAATCGTGTATAAAACAATTTTGAACTAATGACCGTGATGGAGGGAGTAATTAATAGATAACATTAAGAGTTTCAAAGGGAGCAAATTGCAAAAAAGGAGTATAAATGACAGATATTATTAGAAGATTTGACCAACAAATTTTAATTAGCAAAACTAATTAAAGTGTTTGGTAATTAGCATATTAAGATTAGTAGATCGATATTTTTCTTGGTAAAATAAAGTAAATTTTCATAAATTTGAATATGTCAAACGGTTTTCTAAAGCGAAATTTTGACGGATCGAAAATAGATGGTAATAAAGCTACTTTAGGATGAGAAAAATCATAATGGTAAAGTCGTTTTGTTAGCGCGCAGCAAAAAAGTGTGGATTTAATAGTATTCTTGTTACGGAAGCTCTCACTTTAAAAAAGAGCATTTTAGCAGCTAAATATTTAGGAATCTCAAAGTTAATTGTGGAAGGTGATATGATAATTTATGTGTTCAAACTCAATTCGAAGTACTTGGAAAATTCTTTAAGAAATTTCCAATATTATCATGGATGTGAAATTAGACCTTCAGTTTTTTGTTGAAGTGACAATCAAACATTGCTTTCTTAAAGCTAACAAGATTGTTGTGATGCAGGAGTAATGGATGATAACGAAGTATTAGAAATGAATCAGTCAGAATGCGGGAAAGTGAACATACTCCAGGATTGTTCGAACTACTTCAGTATTATTCGGGCGTATTCAGGCTTAGTTGGCGCCCAAGGTAGTGATGTCGAGCTGAGGCTTCTTGCATAAGGAGTCGTATCCTAGTATGTTTAGAGTTTAGGAATAAGTACTATAAAGTACATTAGTTTATTTTATTCAAGTTATTTACTTAATTAAGAATTGTTGTTGTAACACCACCAAAAGCCAAGAGTCTTCCACTAGGCCATCCCGACTCATGGAGGGGCTACAAGACTTAGTTTCCTAAGCTTTATGGTGCGAGTTTCGATAGTAAGCAATTTAAGACAAGACTACAAATAAGGTCTAAAGGAAACTAGATAGGTTAAGGTTAAGTGATTAGATTACATGTCTTGGGATTCAACACAAATTCCCGAATGATACTACCAAATCGAAATAATAAGTGAGTCAAATGTTTAGTCAAAAAGCTAATAGACCAAAATGACGACTCTATGGTGAGACCACTCCAAGCCCTATGCAACGTAAGCACACCTATCAAATCACTGCTCCCCATATGGGCAAAAATCACCATATGGATTGACACGGATATTTAAAAACCCATTTGGTTAGACACGATAATATAAGGGCTTAACAAGTTATAAATACAAGCCTACAATTAAATGCATGAGTGATGATTGATGCAATACAAATAGATTATGATTAGAACACCACCTTACCAATACCGATATCGGAACACACCCAGGTATACCCATCCAACAACCTGGACCGCAGTCCAACAAAGGTACTCCGGACACACCGGTGGTACCGGGCCCGAGAACGACTCAGATCCCCTGCCAGACGACATGTCTCAAACACATGTGTCCCTTCGTATACTCAAGTCATTAATGTGCACATTCCTCTCGGAGTGGGAAGTTCCAAGGGGTGACCTAAGCGTGAGACGATCTCCCAACCGCCTCACGTCTCCTAGGAAGTCAACAAACCTCCACCAATATCCACCAACCAACATCTCCAATCATCACCATAACCATCAATGCATAGAAGACAATCAATGCTCACATATATGTCCATCCAAATCGTTGAGACAGGTATTAAATATACATCTTCCCAACCAATTCCCAAAATGCTCATGTTATAATGCATCATAATGTCATGTACCAACCTAATGCCCAATTACTAACATAATCAAACATTCCATCACCATTTCATGAAATCATTCATACTAACATAGTTGCTCACATGCTACTAACATAATGACTATGAAAATGCAAGGATTTAATTAAGAGTATTATTAAACCATTACATTAACAAGACTATAAATAGGGAGAACCTTGTCGTTGGCTATTCTTCAACAAGCATACACAAGCCTAGAAATTCTCCTCTATGAAGCCTTCTCCTACACAACATATGACTATTCTATTACAATACAATACTAGTATACAATAGTACTAACAAATTGTAACACCTCAAGAGTATGAAAGGAAAACTGTCCCACATTGGAAAAATATGGGGCTTATGATATGTTTATAAGGGATTCCACCCACCATTTAGTAACAAGACCTTGTACTTTTGGGCTTAAGTGAGGATAAATAATAGGTCCAAAGGTACACATCTCATCTTATTGGGGTTGTGTTACGACGGTGGTGGGTCAGGTTGTTATACAAATCCTTCAATAAATACCCAATTAAATATGACAAACCCTAATTAAATTCTTAACATAAATCCCCCAATTAATTAGTTACACTACACTAATTAAGAGAAGGAAAACAAGGGAAAGAAACTAACTTACAAATTGAAGGTGAATGAAGAAGGATTGATAGGATTCCTTTACCACAAAGCTAATGGAGAGATAAAGTTTTAGAAAGAGATATTTGGGGGTTTTGAAATGAGAGGATGAGAGTAGTGATAAGAAAGGAAGAGGAAAACAAAAGCTTGGTCCATAACTCATTCACGCGGATAAGGGTGACAGCGACATGCACTCGACCGAGTGCTCGATTTCACTCGGTCGAGTGGGAGCTACTCGGTCGAGTAGTTAAGCTACTCGGCCGAGTGAAACTCACTCGGTCGAGTAGGCCATGCTACTCGCCCGAGTGCACAAAACAATTGCCAAGTTAACATACACAAATCTACTCGGTCGAGTAGGGCACCCGAGTAGACACCACTCAGTCGAGTGGATGGCCAGCTCGACCGAGTAAGACCTTATAAAAATTCTGAGTATTACAATTGTAATACTTTTCTAAAATCTTTAGGAAAGTTTTCCTAATTCTAGCTAGCTTGGGAGTTAAGGTATTTGAGTTATGGTAAGAGATGGAAACCGACATAAGGATTGTTAGGTTGTTCCATATTAGTATAAATAAGGGTCATGTATCGTTTATTTTACAGGCATCGAATAAAATCAATGTTGAGTTTTAAACTTAATTGCTTACGAGCATCCCTTTCTAGTCTTGCGATATTAGTGTTTTTGTTTCCTTGTGAGGTTGAAACCCTAATGTTTAGTTTGATCCTTACGAGGTGAGAGTTATACACATATCTAGTCTTAGTTGAGGGGTCTTGCGACATTTCCACAACTAATTAATATCCCTTTTATTTTCGTGCATTTATCTTACATATAAAAACACCAAAAACACAACATATTCTACTGCGATTTTATTAAACTCGGACTTTCAGAGGTCGTTCGAACAGTCCAACAATCTGTTCAATATTAGTCCGAGTTATTTTACATCATATTGACTTTATGACTTCTATTAGACATGTTTGTCCAACTCTTTCGAGGTGGTTTGAAAGCCAGTAGCTTCAACTTACCTCACTCATTTGAAAGGATGAGATAGATTGATCGTACTCCGGAGGATCAATCTAATTTTCTTACCTTATAAAAAAAAATGTTGGGGTAAGCAGCATGTTGTAATACAACATATTGACCTAAAACATGCTATTTCAATATATTACCAAACATCAAAATTAACATATTACTGTAATTGATATTGTTACCGAACATCAAAATTAACATATTAATTGATCAAACATGCTAAAACTCCGAATAAGCCAAAAACCTTCCAACATGTTTACCAAACACCCCAATGTGAATTTGTTAATAAGATCCCTAATTAAAAGTCAGAGTTTGTTTGATTTACCATACGAAATTGGGTTCGAAAGATAAAATGTTGATGTCTTTTCTCGTGTGTATTGAGATATTGTTCAACATCAGTAGATTCAGAATAAGGAGACTAGTTTATAAGAGCATCTCCAATGGTTTAATAGAAGGACTTGCTTGCAATTTTTAAAAATTGTCAAGCAAGTAGCTTACCATCCGAAAAACAGACCCGCTTAAAAGCAACACCTTTTCTACCAAGCTACATGCTTGAAACAAAGTTGCTTGATTTTTATTGGTCGATTAAGGTGATGTGGGACCACTTAAGCTACATTATTTGTTGCTCACCATTGGAGACGTATGTAGCCGGAAAGCGATGTAGCTTGAAATATTGACATGACAAATCAAGCTACAAGCTCTTGTAGCTTGCCATTGTAGATGTTCTAAGCTAGTCAGCTACTCCTATCACAAATTGATTTTAGAATGAAACTTGAGCCCATATAATCTAATAAAAAACTCTTATGATTGTAAATACACTTCCTCCCACTATCGCACAATAAAATTTACCTAATTGCTAAACCAGAATTTCCCCTACTATCAACTAAATACTTATCTCCTTTAGTTTTTTTTTGTTAAACTCTAAATTGAATTTATCCGACCCGAAAGTTAATGGCCCAATTCTAAGAAGATTTGCAAGTACTTATTCCAAGGTTGGCAGATTTTTCTCTTTATTTTTCAGTTTTTTTTCCAATATATTCTATAAAGAATGCATTTCTCTTTTATATTCGCTTTTTTTTTTTCCTTGGCTTGATTTCTATGTTTATTCGAAATTTTGAATTGAGTTATATGAGTGTTATGATTTGTTTAATGTCTAGTTGATAAGTTAACTCTTTAAGTTTCGTTATGCCAAAGAAATCGAGATTATAACGCACAAGTCCGTGTAATTATACTGACTCAGTTTTAATCATTTGTTTTCGGATATTGCGCAAATTTAGTGAAATGTAAATTTTAAATGAAATGTCTTATATCAATTATGAAAGGAAGTTTTCATAACTTGGGTCAATTTAGTCCTCGATTATGATAGAACAAGTCAAAATGACTGTAATTGTAGTTCTTAGTACTGCGTATAAAATAACACTCAGTCACTCATTTAATGCAATTGTCAACGTATAATTTCATCTATGGCGTCCAAAACAATCTTTTTATGATAGTTGTATACCTCAGTCCCTCCTTATATAGCCATTCGAAGGGTTCTTGAGATACTAGGGAAATGTTACGGAAACGTATCCAGCGACCCGGTTGAAACCTAACATTAAAGACTTTTATGGGTCTATTTATTTGTGCAAAATGAATACTTCTAAATGATACACCTGTCCATCCTAATCAGTAGTACTTTGTTAACCCTGCCCATAAAAAAGTCAAATAGATAACTATTAATTGAGACGGGACGAGCAAGTTTCTTCACATGTACTTGTGTTCCTATATTTTTGGATATGGGATTAATAGGTTAACTACTACACATGACAATAATGATTGCAGAGGGTGTCTGCTATGCCAAGAAGGACTACAACCTTGCAAAGCACCCGGAAATCGATGTCCCAAACCTGCAAGTGATCAAGCTTATGCAGAGCTTCAAGTCTAAGGAATATGTCCGCGAGAACTTTGCATGGATGAACTACTATTGGTGCCTCACCAATGCTGGTATCGACTACCTACGAACTTACCTCAATCACCCATCAGAGATTGTCCCTGCAACCCTTAAGAAGCAGACGAAGCCAAATGGTCGCGATATGGGTCCTCTTGGTGGCTGTCCACTGTATAGTTCAGTGAACCTTTCCTACTCATTTTTGTGTTTGAAAAAGGTGTAACTGTGAGTCTTAGTAATTTGTATTTGCCTGTTTGATTACGACAGTGGTCCATCCCGTCCTCAAGGCGATGTAAAAATATTTGGTGATCGTGATCGTGATGGATATGGTGGAGGTCTGTGGTGAGAAGGGTGAGTATTACCAAGCTCCTAGAGCCGTTGCTGATCACCAAAAGAGCCATTGGAAATCTTCATGTATCACGGCAGTAATATCTTCCCTTCCCCTGTTTACCATACTTAGTTTATTCATTTCCGTAAATATGAAATCTCGTCAATGTATATATAGACTAGGATATTCATTTGTAATAAGCAAGTTCTTGGAATAATAATATATCTTATGTATTCATCTCAATATAATCTTMTAATATGGTATCAGTGACCTAATTTTTACATCTCTGCCGTCTCCATTTTTTTTTCTCCATCTTTCGCACATCTCAACAACCATGACTAATTCTGAAATTCTTGATACTTCAAAACCCCCGTCTGTCTCTTATGTTCACGTTGAGAATCCGGGTCATAACATAACTCCCGTGGTTTTCAATGGGAACAACTACGATGAATGGTCTCGCTCATTTCGACTTGCTCTTATGGCTAAGGGCAAACTTGGGTACATTGACKGTACCATCGCTTCACCCGCTGCTACTGCTACCACCTTCGAAACCTGGCAATCGACCAATGCTTTGGTTACCATGTGGATTTTCAATACCATTGATTCCACCATTYGTTCTCAAATCTCGCTTCGTCCCGAGGCAAAACAAGTTTGGACAGATATTAAGAATCGTTTTTGTCAAATTAACGAGGCTAGAATTTATYAATTGCAGGCCGAACTATTTGCATGCCGTCAAGGTCCAACGGAATCTCTTGTCACATACTATGGACGTCTGACAGCAATTTGGAATGCTATCTCGGAACTCGATGCTCTGCCTCCTTGCTCGTGCAACCCATGCGCGTGTAACTGGCTRTCTATTATCACCACCAGGCGAGAAAAGAAAAAGGTCCGTGATTTTTTAATGGGTCTTGATGACCGCTTTGCTAATACTCGCTCACAAATTATCGGTATTACTCCTCTACCATCTCTTGATCTTATTTACAATCGTCTTTTGCAAGATGAGGGAGTTCGTAATATTTCAWCTCCCATTCCTGACTCTGTCCCTACGGCCATGGCCTTCGCTGCTCGACTCAACCATGGGTCACGGCAGTCG
>VHZZ01001212.1:80188-111188 GCA_009801015.1 Silene noctiflora | reverse complement strand
ATTAAATGAGATGTTTACTTGCTAAAGTTGATAAATTCACATGCTTTGGTGTGTTTAAGGTTTTGTCTATGAATTTGTATGTTCACCTTATGTGAATGATGAATGAATTATGGATTTCATGCTTAATTTCGATAAAGATACCATCTTTTACATGGTTGTTGTTTTTTATGTCAAAATTCATGAAACTATGGTGTATGGATCATGAAATTGAAGTATGTTGGATGTTTGATAGTATAACATGTTGTTTTCCGCTTATTACGTGTTTACCGTCTCGAGAATGTATGAAAATTCCTGTCTAAATTCACGGTTGTTGTGTTTTATGCTGAAATCGTGCATAGTGTTCCCCAGCCGGTGGACCGGCCGCTGGTGCCACTGCCGGCTGGGAAGTTCTTGTAACTCTGTTGTCCAATTTTTGTATTGGGTGTGTCCCAGCCGGTGTGCCGGCTGGGAAGTTTCTGTAAGTTGGATGTCAAATTGTGTTGGTGGTGTGTCCCCAGCCGGGTGATCGGCCGCCGGTGGCCAGGACCGGCTGGGCGGCCACTGTAAGTTTGCATTTATTTTGGTTGGTGACTTGTGTCCCAGCCGGTGAACCGGCTGGCGGTGCCACTGCCGGCTGGGAAGTTTCTGATATGATTATGTGATTTGGGGTTTTAGCCTGAGGTGCCAGGCCGGTTGGCCGGCCGCCGGTGCCTCTGCCGGCTGAAAACCTCTTGTTCCCTTTTTCTTATTCTTCTTACATGTATACAATTGATGAGTGATGAGTTCATGATTTGTTTACGTTCCATCTCATGTTCCGCATTGTTTGACTCACATGTTATCATTTGTTTACATTTCATCCTCTTGTGTCTCTAATGAATGAAATCGACATGATACCTTATATTCTTTCTTAACTCACCTTACACCCTACTTGTGTTGTGCTGGCAAGTATGGGCTGGCCACTTGTGCTGTGCTGGCAAGTGTGCTTTATCTCTTGTCACTTCCGCCATTTTCGTGTCGTGCTGGCGATTAGGGTGCTCGACCATCGTGTCTAGTGATCGAGTCTTGGGTGCGGGTTGTGTTGCTGCATGTCGTGAGTCTGGCTAGATGTAAACTAGGACGTACCTAGCTAGTCGTTTTACCAGGGGAAAGTATGTGTCTAGAGCAGTGAGAGCTGTTATATGTCTTGAATGAGTGCATGTGTCATTTTCCATTAGAGTTCATACTTGAGTATTGAATATGTTATTGATATGATCTTACTTTCGAGCTTTGTATATCGTTTATGCTTCATGTATGGTTAATTCATCTATGTCCCGCATGCCTATCCTTTATGATCTTAGATGCTTTACTATTTAAGTTGTTATGCCATTATTGTTGTGCTTTGCTTATTGGAGTTCTGATTTACTTTCATATCAATGTAATGTGGCTGGGAGAACCTTGAGTTACTCCCCACTGACTGTGACATTCATGGTTACATGAATGACAGGTACAGGTTGGTGATGCGTGGGGTGAGACCGTGTGAGCTAGCGAGCATTGACCTCGGACTTTGTTATTTTTAGCTTAGACTCACCTTTTGACTGTTGTCATTCGAGAGATATCTTTTCCCCAAACTTAACTCACTTTGGTTTGTAAAATCTAAAGTTTATACTCTTTTTACTTTCTCTTATTATGTTAGTGGTACTTCGCGTTTGAACTTCAAAAAGGTTTTAAAAATCCCGTATTTTTCCGCTGCAAACTTCTAGTTTTATTTGTGCTTCATAGCGGGGTGTCACACAAATTCCCTATACTAAACTTTGTATGGTTTATTTCTTAGAGGCATGTACTCCCATTAATTCCGACCCCCCTCCATGACGTAATCGAACCTTTCCTTATGATTTTAATATATGTTCATTTCGTCTAAAAAAACAAGATAAATATATTTTTCCGGGAAATAAAATACGAAATATGGGAAAAAGGAATTAAATAAATATTATTTGGAAATTAGAGGTGTTACAGGTTGGGTACGGCCCACTACTGGGTGTAACCGAGCCGATTTGAGTTCGAGCTCGGGTGAGCTTGCAATCGGCTCATAAACTTTAGCTCGAGCTCGGAATCTTCCGAGCTTAAAAAATTAAAGCTCGAAATCAGCTCAGATTAGGCTCGAGCTCAACTTGAGCTCGACTCGAGCTTAGTTAAATCATTATTTTCTTTAATTTCTTTAACTATTAAATTAAATTAAAAATAAATATATTTTAAGAAAAATGCTATTATAAAATACTTATCAAATATAACAAAAATATAATCATAATTGATCAAATAATATTTTATTAAGAACACAAATAATTGTAAAATGCATAATTATTTAATAATAAAAAATAAATTGAGCTTAAACGAGCTTCCGACTCCGAGCTCTACTAAGTTCAGAATCGGCTCGGATTTGGTCCACCTAGGCTCAAAATCGGCCTGAAATCAGTTTTGACCGATTTCGAGTCGAGCTTTGACCGAACTGATTCCGAAGGCTCTACGAGCCAACTAATGTCATTTACAACATCAGGTACGAGTCTAGATTTTCACCCGATGAGGCTAGTACGGGTATGGAAACTTGTATCGGTCATGGGTGGTGGGTAGATATGGGTATGAAAATTGCTTGATGGGTACGAGTACGGAGGACCCTATATCCAGTATCCACCGCCGCCCCCAATGATAGAACCGAAGTGACCCTAAAGTGGAACCTAAAGTGGAACTAAACAAACCTTGAGTACCCAAAGTAAAATTACAAGCAAACCTGAGGTATCCAAATTGAAATTATGCAAACCTTAGATACCCATATTGAAATTAGGCCAAATCTCAAACACCCATATTGAAAATTTTCCCTAGTTATTATTTCATACCAATTGATACAATGTTATTACAGATTGATGGAATTCTTGTATACTACCCTACAATAATACATGGGTGGAAACTTTTTTATTTTGGTGATTTTCTTTTTATACGAAGTTAAAATTGTATACATATATAATATTATACTTAACAAATTAAAATTTTGTTAAATATAGATAGGGATAATTCTCATGGTATCCTTGAAATTTGCACTTTTTCCCCGAATACCCCTACTTTTGTAAAAAAAAAAAAAAAAGAAGATTGACTGTCGTATCTCTTAGTTACGAGATCGAAAAGCCCCGAATCTTTTCTCTAAGAGGATCGTCTTTACGAGGTCTTCAATTTGAAAAAAAAAATCGTGTTTTTTTATGATATCTTAGAACGGAGTTACGACTTGTCAAACTCTATTCGCTCAAGAAACTTTGACCGGCTTTTATTTTTGATCAGATATGCAGAAAATAAAAGTTTTTTTTTTCAAACTGATTGTCTTACCGATATCTATAATTTTAAAAAAGAATCGCGACTTTACGAAATCATGACTAAGAGATATGAGCAGTTAAAGTAATTTTTCAAAAAATATAGGGGAATTTGGAGGGGAAATGCAAACTTTAGGGGTACCATGAGAATTATCCCATATAAATAGTTGAGTAAGGTAACAAGCTAACTACACTTGAGAACAAGAGTTAGCTCAAATGGTGAGAGCTATCTTACTGAAGTTTTCAACCATGAAGTTGGGAGTTCAATTCACACCCGTGATATAAGTGCGTTCATTTGAACCAAAAAATAAGCTAACTACACAAGTCAAATGACTAATCAGGACTGCATTTAGACGCTTGAGCGCGTGGATTTTGATCTTGGGTAGATAGATTGATCGCGTTGAGGACCTCCTTCCCTTTTCTGCCCACTTTTCGTTCACACGGTTCTCAAAGCAGAGGAGGAAGGGTGAGCAGGAGGTACCACGAGCCCTCTGCCCCACACTTACTTGAGCAGACCAGAAGCAAGTGTAGTTCACCGATTTCACCGAATGCTTTTAAACCCCCAATTTAACGGGCATGGATCCTCTCCATTTCTTGAAATGGAGATCCATTACTTCTCAACAGTCTGCATTAAATCTAGGCTAGATCAAATGGTTGTAGATTTATTTGAAAATAAAAATGTAAATGAATGGGATAGAATATAGAATACAGTAATCTTTTGTGAGTCCCAATTTAACTAATTCAAGTTAAAAACACGAATGTTACGTGTCAGCTTCTTATTCGGTGGGTTAAAAAAATGGGTAATCGAAGTCGGAGGGAGTTCAAGAAAACTTGCATGATGGCATGATGTTAATATAACGACTAACGAATCTTAGAATGACTCATCAATGCACATATTCAACAGTATAAACCATAAAGCCATTAACTTTAACTCAACATGCAGAAGAAAAAAAAAAAAAAAAAAAAAAAGAATCTGATGCCAACTCTATAAAAACCACCATTGTTCAATCATTATGGCTGTTAATGGTGGATCACATAAGAGAATAAACAACAAAACTCAGTTCCCAACCCGGACATGACTTCTGTATCTTCTCCTTACAAATGGTGGGCTCGAGTTGGTGTTACTGCCCTTCTGTTTTCTTTTATTCTTCTCTTCGGCATTTCGTCGAATACTTGGTTTGCACCGCGCAGTTCTCTGAATAGTTCTCAACTGCCTCCTGTTTATACAGTGGAAATTGTCAATGAGTTTCCTCATGATCATGATGCTTTTACCCAGGTTGACTTTTTGTGTGTTCTTTTTTACTGTTGTTTGATCATCTGGGTGAAATTGGTTTTTTTTGGTTGTTTAATTAGGGTTATTAGTGTGTTTTTGATTGATTTTTTGGGTAATTTGAAGTGGGATTTTCTGGGTTTTAGGTAAGGATGCCAAAGTTCGATGCTTTGTACTGTGATTTATTAGAACTCTTGATCAATTGCCCATTTTTGAATTTTTAACTGTTGGTTGAGCTTCAGTTGTTTCTAATTGTACTGTTTGTTTGATCATCTGGGTAAATTTGGGTTTTGTAGTTTAATTAGGTGTTAATTATGCTTTTTTTAGTGTGTTTTTGATTGAGTTTTTCGGGTTTTAGGTAAGGATGCCAAAGTTGAGTGCATTTATGATCAATTATAACTCTTGATCATCAATTATAGGTCTTGATCAATGGCCCATTTTTAGAAATGTAGTTCGGATATTATTGTTGCTCATGATTTTGGTATCATGTAGTCCTGTAATGATTAGAAATGAGTAATATCATGGACTGACAGAGATTAAAAATTTGATCTTTATAAGATTGCAAGTCGAATTGTGATACGATTTTAGGCAGATAGACATGTATGTATGCATGCATGTTGTGCTTACAGTACTAAAATCTTTTGAACGAACCCCATTCAATTGATTCCGGTTCTTTTGGTACGGAGTTAGTATTGATGCAACATATTGCGTTTGGAGTTGAGAAATTATGGTTTGGCTACAATATTACTTCCTCTGTCTGAATTGATTTTCTACGCTTGATAAAATATTCCTCACAAGTAACAAATGAACGTACGAACCAGATGAGGCAGAGGGATTGACATTCTTAGTTGTTGACGTAGTGTTGTTTGGTTACTTGAAATCTAGTTTATAAGTCTTAGGTTTTCCTTGGTCTCCAGTAGAATAATCACTATTCCGTTTTTGGTTTTTCCCAAAAAAATTGAGCACTTTCCACACCAGGAAACTACAAAATTATTATCTTTTTATACTCCTATAGAAAGGAACAAATTTGTAGGTGCTAGAGTACAAATTTGGTTTGAAGTAAAGATATGTATTTAGGATATTTCTGGTCAATTTCTTAAAAATGAAGCCTTTTGAAAGTTGTCAATCTTTTTGGGACAATGGGAGTGTTTTTCTATCGAACAACTTAGGTTGTCTTTTTTGCCAACTAACTATCTTCACAAGTTTATGTTTCTGTTAGCACGAGGATGACATCAATTTATACCAATTCCAGGGTCTTCTCTACTGGGGAAATGATACTTTGTATGAATCAACTGGTCTTTACGGACAGGTTAGCTCTTTTCCCTTTACAGTTGCACTTTGTGTTTGCCACATGAGATGAAATGCAGGATCTCTAGTATGTCTTGGTACTGAGCATAGCAATGTTCTAACTTCCATTGTTCTATTACGGTTGCTAATAGCCAAGTATTTTTCATGTTTGCGCTTTTAACGTTCGTGATATGACTTGGGCTTCATCCTTGCAGTCAACAGTCAGGAAAGTGGCTCTGCAAACTGGGAAGGTATGCCATATTTCACATAATTTCTCATCACCTTTACCATGCATTTTATATTTGTTTTATCGTGCATGTAATTTTGAATTTGAGGTCCGTAGGTGATCACGAGGGGAATGCTTTCAGAGACGGATTACTATCTTTGTTTTGTGTAATTGTTCTATTTTTTAATTACACACAGACACCCCCATAGTGGCACACATGTGCATTTACTTTGTTATGTAGCTTTAGTTATCGTGCTTATTATACTTCTGGGGAAAAAAGCTAATGTCGGTATGCTTCCTCATAATATGTTTCAACCCTATGATTGTTCACTTCCTGCTTCACGTTGGCTGCTTTCATTGACACTTTGTAAGATTTCGTAGGTTGAGACTCAATATAAAATGGATCAATCTATCTTTGGGGAAGGATTAACTCTTCTTGACGAAAGGTTTGTAAGTTTGTATCTCTTACAGTTCTACTTATGCTAGACATCATTTTAAACATGCAATGTTAAACTACAGTTAATGTTAGTGCCAGATATGATTGTCTCTCCTTTTTCACCTCGGGATATTGTTTAAATTTTAGCAGTTTTTTGGAATGCAAAATTTTATCCTGCTTTCTCTTGATTTGACATTGGGTCAATCATTGTTGACCCAATATAGTTGTATTTTAGGATCGGAAGATTCTACAAAAATGACTTAAAAATGTGAGAATAATGATACAATGTCTGTAATTCATGACACATAGTAATATTAGGGCTATATTTTTCACAAGTATGGACTCAAGAACTTAAGTTGGATTTTAGATCACTCAGTTTCCTTCTTGTGAGTCTGAGAGGGAAATTTCTTCTAATTCCTGAATGTTTGTTTCCTGTAGGTTGTATCAAGTTACTTGGCTGCAGAAAACTGGTTTCATTTATGAGAGAGATAATTTCAACAATGTCTGTAATTCGTTATTTCTTACTTGGACTTAATACTCATTAGTAGTTTATTTTATGTGATTACTTACTGATATGGCTGATGAATTCAGTAAAATTTAGCGTAGAATACACATGTGAATTAGCTTCAAAGTGCGTGATTCATTCCTGAAGTTTTCATGCTTACCTTGTAACTTACTCTCTGATTCCTGAAAGGCTATACTATTCATACTTGATAATTTGGTTCAAATGTTTCTTATGTAAACATAGCTGTGCGTGAGAGAGAGAATGTTTTTTTTTTTTAACGGCGAGATAAAACAAATTTGGATGTTGATCCTTTTAGTTCGCAGTCTGTACTCTGTAGTGTTCTATTTCGTAAGAATTCCTTGAGCAGCTTGGTTCAATAGTTCCTCCTTTTAGATACGAACAGGTGAGAATCTTGAGATACCTAACTCGATAGTATCTGGTCATCTGGTGGAACTAAAAATGGTTGGAAGCGCATAACTAACTACTCCTAGTTTATTTCTCTGCTCTAGCATATAGTTTCTCCTTGCGCCTAGTTCCATGTTTATACCTTTGCTTACTCTTTTCTCAGTTTTTTGCATTTATTATCTATACTATTATACCTGCTTCTATTACATATGTTTAATTTGTTAGGGGGTTTAATTGTGCTGTACATATTTTGGGGTTTACGGATTTTGGGTTTGATTGCCTCGCTTAAAAGTTAAATCGCAATCTGGCTGTAGCTGGTCTAAGTTCCCCATTGTTGCTTAGCCCTAGTTCTCTTTTGCTCTTAGACTTTTGATTGCTTAGATGTTTGATAGTTCCATGCTCATTTTTTTTTGCAGGTAACGACATTTACTCATCATATGAAAGATGGTTGGGGTCTGACAACTGATGGGAAAACCTTGTTTGGAAGTGATGGCTCTTCAATATTATATCAAATGGATCCCAAAACTATGGAAGGTTGCTGCCACAGTTTTATTATTTTCACTTATTTTCTTGTTCAAGTTTCTTTAAAAGTCACACTCTCTTTTCTTTTGTCACAAAGTAATATCACCATCTTCCTCTAAGGTATTAGCTGCTGGTGCCTTGGATTGCATTTGGTGTATGCTTGTGAGTGTGTACATGCTCCAAGTCGCAACTCCCCTTATCACATAAAAAAAATCTTCGGGAAAAAAAATGTATATTTATCTTGGAAATTAAAAGTAATAAGATCCGTGATTTTCGCTGTATTCTACTTTTTACTTTTTGTTTGAAGTGATAAATCTGTAATTGGTTTAAAGAATAGTTTTAAAAGAATTGAAGCTGTTTTCTCATGCATATGTGTCCTCGATCCTCATTGACGTTAACTGTAGGACCTTTTATTTACAGTGATTCAAAAGCAAAAAGTCATGTATGAAGGTGGTGAAGTACGATATCTCAATGAACTAGAGTTCATAAATGGTGAAGTATGGGCAAATATATTTGGGGTAAGACTTGTTTGTTAACTCACAATATTAGTTTAGTGCTTTGCTAATCATTATTATTTCAATGTATGTGGGAACATTTGGCTTACAAAGGCACCCCTTTTGACTTGTCAAGTTCTCATTCTCTTACAATATATAACAACGCCGAGACACATAAAGATCGAGGTTCCTGCTGATACAAAATGTCACTGCTTAGTTGCTGCCTTACATATTCTTAGCAGTTGGAACACATGAATTCTACATTGTACATGTGCAATACATAAACATGTGTAATAACTAATAAGTCAATATATTTGTCTTGGTAATCCTTTCTGTCTTCTTTGGATCCAATGACGTCTTGCTGTTTTGTTGTGATCAAGTACTATTCCAGATTTCATGTACGAAATTGATTGCGATAACTGAGAAATCTCTTTTTGTTTCTAACACAAGGGTAAGGCTGCGCACAACCCGACCCCCCCCCCCCCCCCCCCCCCCCCCCCCCCCCCCCCCCCCCCCCCCCCCCCCCCCCCCCCCCCCCCCCCCCCCCCCCCCCCCCCCCCCCCNCCCCCCCCCCCCCCCCCCCCCCCCCCCCCCCCCCCCCCCCCCCCCCCCCCCCCCCCCCCCCCCCCCCCCCCCCCCCCCCCCCCCCCCCCCCCCTGCAATTTGCAGGAGCCATTGAGCACTGGGGTAATGTTGTTGACGAGTTTCTTTTGTGAAGGTGGATGGTCACCTAATTGAGTGTTAATTTATTCTAAGATGCTTTTCGTGGGTGCATGTGTATGCGTCTTAGAAGTTTGTTTCATTTCTGGGCAGGCTGACTGCATTGTTAGACTATCCCCTGGCGGGACTGTTGTGGGATGGATTCTTCTTCCCAATTTAAGGTATAAAGTTGTCGATTTAATATCCTCTTTTTTCAAGTCATTCTTTTCATATCTCGTTTTTAACACTTTTGATTGACACTTCTATTGCTAATATAGGGAAGCATTGATACAGGAGGGTGAAATGGTATGTATTGATTACATTGTATTGTCAACTTCTGGTTTATACACTCCCTATTCTTCTAATGATCTCTTGTATTAACAATGTACCATGTTCCAGTTTTTTGATGTTTTGAATGGCATAGCATGGGATAGCGATAAACAACGCATATTCGGTAATCTGTTTTTTTTTTTCTATGCTTTCCAGACTCTAATTCTCCGAGTTTACAAATTTGCCAGTGTTCAAGTTGATTAACTGAATGATGATAAGACCTAATGTAAAATAAAATGTAACGATGATAAGAACTAAGCCAGTGTGAAGAAGAAAAATGTACACAATACCAGAAAACTGCAAGTGTTTCTTGAATATGCTTTGGCGAAAACCACAAGCGTTTTGAAAACAAGCATGCAAGCCGAGGTAGTTTGGTGTACCCCAGAAGAGAAATCAAAACTAGCCTGTATATATTTTTGGTTTGTACCATCTAGTTTAGTCCGTAATTAAGCCAATTTGACCACAAGGGCGACATTCTCTCCCTCCCAAGTTTTAACCCTCTTGCATTCTAGGAGTGTGTGAACTCGAGACCTCTTGTTAAGCTAGCTCAACTCCTTGCATTTATCCAAGTGCTCAGAGTAGAATTATCTTGGATAACTTTTAGTTGCACCATCGGGTTTAGTCCGGGAATCTAGCCGAGCATTTCTACAAAAGCAGAAAATTTCTCCCTCCCATATTTTAGCACTGCTGTATTGCAGGGTCTTGAACCGAGACCAAGACTCTACTTAAGCTAAATTAACCCTTACTATTAATCCAAATGTTCAGGTGTAGAATTAGCCTCTATTTGTGAGCAAGCTTTAGGTGTACTTATCAAATATCGGTATCTACCTTTTCTTTTGCAGTGACTGGTAAACTTTGGCCGAAACTGTATGAGATTAAGCTTCGTCCCATGAAGGAGCATTCTCAGGTTAATATTCAACAGCTTTGTATGCCAAACATAAATTTCCATTTCTGAAGCTGTCGTAGTGGTGTCCCTGTGAAAGCTGATGCCCTCAAAGCTTCAACATCTGACCTAGGCCCAAGGGAGATATCAGACTCTTTTACATCTTATTTACTGGTTGTAAATTGTAGTATTAAAATACAATTAATCTGTCTACATTTTGTACCAAAATATGCATCTTGAAGGAGATTAATTTTGAGTTATACCCAAAATGTTTTTCAGTCACATATACGAGCAATACTGCATGTAACAGTTCGAACAAACCATTGTGATTCTTATTCTTCCAACATTTATCATGATCTTTAGTACTGCATCGCTGGTCTTACTTACAGACAGGGAACACTTGTGTGAAGGTGTAACATTTGAGGTTAAGCTTTTGAAATTCAAGTTCAAGTTACGAAGTACTCGGAACTGTTTAAGGATCAGGGTCGAATCTAAAATAAATTACTAAAAACATATTCATAGATAATAGAGAATTTCAAGTCATTACAAATAGATACTCTGTATAGCAGAACAAAGGTGGACGGAAGCGCAGAAGTTACTGCTATATCCCTAAACTAGAACAGGAACAGAGCAAACTTTGAGCTTCACCTCCTCGATAGGCAACCTATCCTCCGGAAAAGGGCACCCCGTGACCCTACTCTCCCTTAAAAATCCACATGGCTGAGGCGTCACGCCGCTCGCCACCCCTTCAATATTGGTACAATTCCACAACATCTCTTTAGGCTTTTTGGCTAATCCAATGGTCACATTGGATAAGCAAATGCCCTTAAATACATCCTCCTTTATCCCCTCTAAATACCCTGGCATGCTCACATTTGCTGCTACCATGTCCATATAGTTGATTCCCTCAATCACGGGCAGGGCTCTTGGGTTATAGTGCCGGTCAGGGTGGACCCGACTCGAACTATAATATCCAGTCATCCAGAACACGTACTTCATCGTCTTCATTGTCATTTTCCTTACAAAGATGTTCCTATTGAGAAGGCACAAAATATTCATGTGAGTCACTCATTCAGTTGCAAGTAGGAACGAGTAGGTCGAGTACTAAGGTATTACGGTTACCTAACAAAGGCGCCACGGCCAGGGGAAGTCTTCACACGGATTCCTGATTCGGTGTCAATGGCAGTGATGTGTTCCGCTCGTACATTCTGGATGCCACCAGACATCTCACTGCCAAGGGCAATAGTGGCACTGGTCGGAGATATGCACGTCAGATGACGGATAACCACATCTTGGGTTGGCATGTTGAAGCGAATGCCATACTCGTCCCACCCACTTTTTATTGCTATGCAATCATCTCCTGAGACTATGTAGTTGTGTTCTATCCTTACATTTGAGCAAGAATCTGCAAAACCGTACATAATCGTAAAAGGCTCTCTTCCTCATCCACCCATTTCCACGATGCAAATATCGAGATTAAAAGATCACTAAATAACAATAATCAACAAGTTTAGCAAACAGATGAACATGCAAAATCAACTTTTACGGTGTTAAGCACGTACCAGGATCAATGCCGTCAGTGTTAGGCGAATGAGTTGGCGCGAGGATGGTAAGCCCACGGATTATCACGTCCCTGTGATGAATATAGGTGGTCACTTTTTTACTGCTATTTGAGCACCTGAATATGATGTCTTATGCATACACTAGTGAAAAGAGGAAATATACCTGCAGTAAACGGGGTGAACATTCCAATTAGGGGAATTGAGTAAGGTGAGATTAGAAATCTGGACTCCATTTGAGTACATGAGCTCGATCATGTAAGGTCTGGTTTGAGCGAGCTCATTACTCTTGTACTTCTTCCACCACGACTCGCCTTGCCCGTCTATTGTGCCATTAGCACCTGCAAACCATGAAATATATATCTGAGTCGTAGAAGTATCATCCTTCAATGACTTCTTATACTTTTTATTTAGTACTCCTTCCTTTCAAGTCCTTCTCACACGCTTTTCAAAATTTCTCTCACATAATCTGAACAAATGACTTGAAAGGAGGGATCGGAGTAGCAAATAGACAAAGGTGATATCGTGTAAAGTCAGATGTGCAATGAATAGAATGGAAGCATGCGACTAAGTATTGCTGACCCTGGTTCTGTCTATACCAGAACATTTTTTCGCAATCATCAAGTTAAAAACATTCTAGGAGCATAAAACGACATACAAAACACACTAACGACTCAACGTAATGACCATCTTGAGTGCAATTACCAGTAATGACAACATCAGTAAGGTTGGTTCCGAAAATGAGACTGGCAAAACGTCCAGCTGGGGCGTCTCTTCCTTTCCCATAAGATGGCAATGGCTCTAGTATCGGATACTCTTTCTCATCCTACAAATTTATACCAAACCTGAGTTAGAATTCATTAACTAGCTTCTGCCTAATCTAATTTTTTCTACTTCTAAACTACCAATCAAAATCAAGTAATGATCAAAGAGACAGACGGTGACAGTGTGCCTAGGATACTGCAACACTTCATAGAACAAGCTTCATTACTTGTACTGTTTGAAAGGAACATAATACGTCCTACGTCCTGCTCCCTCTATCGCGGTTTAAATTCATTGTAGTTTTCGCATAAGAAATAAGAAAGTTCAATCGAGTTAGTGTAGCAAATAAGACAGGAATGTCAAAATAGTCTTCCAAAGAATCAATCGATGTGAAAGTAAACTGTACATAACAATTTGAGAGGCCCATCTTTTGCAAAGTTATTTTTACTTTCTCAGCTCTTATCAAACTATCCCTTGACTACCTTCTAGTTAATCCACTACAAGAAATGTGTTGATTACCATCTGGAAAATACCGACCGAATATTTGTTGTCGGTAAGTTTATAAAATCGGTCGGTTTACCGACTAATTTTAGATTTTACAGACCACTTCTATCGGACGGTAATGCGTGTTGTTTTTGTAGTGATCGTTTATCTTCAAAAGGATGAGTGCTATCAACATAATTTATCATTCTTATTCCTTATCTTTAACAGAGCACCTTACCTATTGCTTAAAAATTGCGGAAATAACTTGGATGTCACAACCTTACATGAACAATACAAAGAGACTGTTTTCAAATAACTCAAACAAAAACTTATGTCAAGAACCGCGTAAAATGTAAATATTTTAGAAGGGGCCGATCTAGCTAGGGCTATAGCCCTAGATAGTTTTGGAATAAATAAACTTGAATAAGTATTGTATAACCCTTTAATGCATTGGATCTGATGGTAAACTTGTACGGCATTTGAAGGGTGGTGTTTTCAAATAATGTGTTGGAACCTCAATGCATCAATATTTTTGGATTTTGGTTTACTTACCACGTGGGCCACACTATCAAGAATCTTTCGTTTATTTGTAGTTTTGTACAGTAGTTGTACTACTTCTCTTCATTTGTCTGCTTTTTAAGTTTTTAATGAAATCTAATTAATTTGATAAGTGAGATTATTAAATACATTTTGTTTTTTTATCGACAACTTTTCCTAATAAATGAAAATACTGTACCTTTTTCATCATTAACCATTCTTATCTGTTTCCTTAAAAACTTGCTTGTCAACTTCGATACTAAACTATATTATGTCGTGTCGTTTATCCTTAATGATATATGATTACTTTTAAGTTTGACATTAGTGTTACTCTTGTATGATCAATTTAACTATTCATATTGCGCATTTTATTATCAAATAATAATTACTTAATAAAGCTTTCATTATCGGTGGCAGAGCCAGAATTTGAAGTTAGGCGAAGTGAAGAATTTCATAGGGTCGAACGAGTAATGCTATACGAAAAACTCGAATTTTTTTCTAAAATTATGACTATAATTTCAAAATTTACAAATACGGTGTAAAGGGGCGAGTGCCCTTACTAACCCCCTACGGCTCATTGTATTTCGAGTATCCATTTTTTTAATTACAAGTCTACAACCTATATATATTTAGCCCTAGTAGTAACTAATTCCTAGTTCCGCCCCTGTATTTTAGTATTATAATATATTTTTTTTAAACATATTAAGAAACTTAAATAGTCAAATGCATATTGTTATCACAAATAGTATGTTAAAAGCATTGGACTTAATCTCATAAACATGTCCAATTGTTGACCCTAATGAATAGAACAACCAACAATCAAAGTTGTGAGGAATTCAACAAATATTAATTAAAGATAATAGTATCCAAGGGAGATATTGTTTGAGATACTCTTGGACAACACTAAAAGACAAAAGCAAGAATATAATTCCAATGTTCTTAACAAAAGGGACATTTTCCCTTGCTCAAAGTTTGGCATTGTCACAACTCACAAACGTGCCCTCTTCTTAGCTCTTTGGATATCAGAATTGCATGACAAGTCTATTAAATTTAGACATGGTACAATTATATGTTTGGACAAATTATACTTTATTAGGTTAGTATTTTAGCTTAAAGAGCAAAACCGTTATGGGCCGACAGTACCGAGATTCAGTATCATCCTCTCACATACCAAAAATACATCATTTTAATAGACCCAACATATTGTATGTAAGAAGGTGATACCAAAGTCGTCTACATCTCATATCTCATTTTTCTTAGAGGTTTAGATTTACTATGAATCCTATGATGTTTATAATTTCATGCTTCCAATATTAACATTCTGGAGAACATAATTGCCCAAAAAAGTGACACAATGACAACAACCAAGTGTCGGAGTCATTTGTATATGTGATAAGAGTATCGAGTTTTCATAATCCACAACATGTTTATAAAGGAAATATTGTTGCTAAATACTCCCTCTCCTAAATATTTTATTATATATACTCCTGAATATTTTATTAAAATGGGGTGAAAACAGTTATACAGAAATCATCAAACCTACAAAGTTGTAGTATAGTTGTAGTAGTAATGTAAAAGCATCCATCAATTACGGAGGTGATTGAGGAGAGTAGACACCAGTTTCTATACTTTCACTTTGTATGCGGCCTAAACAAAGTAGTTGGGTGGATGGGGGTGGGCCCCAGCCCCCAAACGTAGGTGAATAAATTGAAGCAGTAATTTCAATGCATGAGCAGTGCACTGAGTGACTGAGAGTATACTAACTGTCTACCTGAACCACCTAAATTCTTATACAGCCTCACCAAGTCTCCTCAGCTGCTAACTTTAATACGTAAACTCAACAATTTTTATAACCATCTTACACAATAATAATTAATATTAAAAACTCAGCTGCCCTTATGACTCTCTAATCTCTATACACCAAAATAATACTAGGTGAATAAATTGGACTATTGATCAACATTTTACTAGGTGCTAATGGAAATTGGACTAGTGAAAACTAGTGGAATTGTCTCCCATAGTAATCATAGTCCTAACTCCTAATTTACATCGTCAATCTATAATTAAAACACACTAATTACTTTCTTAACCTAATACTGTGTATTAAGCATATAACCTATATTGTTTTAATTAACGACAACAATATTATCTCAATGTCTTCAAAACTCCCGCCTATATTACAATGCACAAAAACTGTAAATGATCACAAATAATATAAAATAATTCGCTAATAAAAAACGCGGCCTTGAAAAAAAACAAGAGAGGGGAAATTATACCTGAGAAGCAAGGAGAACAGCACCCTGATGAAGATAAAGGGTGAAATGACTAATAAGAGAGAAACTGCCGGTTAACCACCTGCCAGCTGGCACAACCAGCTGGGCTCCACCGTCGTCGGTTAACCGGCTAAGGTAGTTAACAGCGGTTTTAAAGGCTTTTGTATTTAACGTTTTCCCATCACCTTTGGCTCCAAATTCAGTAACGAATGCACTGTGTTTCCTGCAGTTTAATCCTCTGTATAATTCTGTGTTTACCCTTTTCCTGTAACCTGGTTTTCGCCCTTCTGCTTCGCTAATTACGGTGTTTAGCAGGAGTAACACAACCACCACAATGTATAATGCCTGCATTAATTATGATACGAATTAAGACGTTAGTAAACAAATGATTAGGACGGAGGCCGTACAAGTTTACAAATATTAAGATAAAAATATGTAAGAGGGGAGGAATAAGGACAGGGGAAAGTTACCAGAGAGAATCTATGTTTGTGTAGAGTTGGTGGCATTCTGTTGTTGCTTGGGTAAAATAAAGTAAATTTGTTTTGTTGGTTGAGAGTGATTTTTGGAGGAGAATGAGTGGAGTGACATAAGGTGATATATATAGGGGATGGAATGGCAGAGCCTTTTTTATGGTTATAACTTCTACCATCCGTTTCAATCAATAGTTATGGATTCTTTCTTAATTCTTATACAAACACTAAAGGAAAAAAAAACAAAGACAGTAATTTTTGGACCATAAGAACACAAAATGACCAACATGCAATGCGTAGGAGATGGTCCAAAATTTTGTAGAAAGTAGGGGCATTTATGTTAATTTGCAAACAACAATGGATTAATAGTGGAAATAGATAAGAATTAACTAACGTCGTAAAAATGAAATAGATAAATATTAACCGGACTGAGGGAGCAGTATAAAAGTTCTCTTTTGAAGAAAAGTGTTTGATGGTGGTTGAGGTTCGAAATCTAAGTCACGAATGTAAATCTATCTATAATACCGTGATACTAAAAACCGGTCTATTATGCGTTGCTGCAAACTCGTTTTCCTAACAAAGGCCTCAATATTCAATATTCATCAGTCCTAAACACTCTTTGGATGTTTAGAGAATTCAATAAACAGAAAAGGATGATATTATATTTTAAGTGGTTTTCGGAAATGTCGAGTACAAAATTTTCACAATGGGAGGCAAAGTGTAGGGCCGTAAACAATGGAAAGTCTCCAAAAGCAGGTGAAAACTGTCGTAGATAGAAACATCTCAGTGCAACTTTATATTTTGAAAAAAAAAAGGAGAATTATTTAAGCAGGTGAGTCTCCTGATAAAAACAGTTTTGCAATAAAACATTGTAATAAAGTCTAAAGATAATGATGCCCTCCTAAAAACATAAATTCTCATTGAAGACGGACACTATCCGTCACAAGCTGAAGACGGATATTACCCCTCTCACAATATGCAAGTGGCACTATCTATGGGGTGCTCCATGTCTCCCCCACTTGCCCTCCCACTTGTTTTATTGTGAGAGGGGCATTATCCGTCTTCAGCTTATGACGGATAGTGTCCGTCACAAACAAGACGCTTTGTTCTAAAAAATGGTACTCCAGTTGGCAGGTGTTTTAGCACGGAGTACATTATTTGCGTAAAATAACATTTGATTTACAATAATATTTGTTTAAAACCGTTATACACAATAAGTGATACAGTAAAAACACCACAGTAATAATGTTCCTGCCTTCTACCTAGATTACTTGATAGAAAAGTTCAGGAATATATACCTATGAAGAGAGTTCAACCTAATTTATCTTACACAAATTCTCATTGAAGACGGACACTATCCGTCACAAGCTGAAGACGGATAGTGCTCCTCTCACAATAAGCAAGTGGCACTAAACATGGATGCTCCATTTTCCACCCACTTGTCCTCCCACTTGCTTTATTGTGAGGGGACACTATCCGTCTTCAGCTTGTGACGGATAGTGTCCGTCACAAGTAAGACGCTTTGTTTATCTTATGGTTAACATTACTGGTGTGATTTAGGACCGAGGCAAAGGAAGAAAAGTATAACTAGTAAGGACCGTCATCTTAGCACCTTGAGCAAAGATAAAAAATAAAAAAAATAAAAAATAAAAATACAAATATGGTAAAACCACATACGGAGTACTATTTTATTTCAATAACCCTACTAAAAGAATTTCCACCAACTCCCTAGACACTATTATACTTACTAGATAGGTTTACAACATTTTGTTGTAGAACCCGTCTTATAGGAGGCTTATCACATGCACGGAGAGTATAACTTATAACTATGCGAGGAAATAAGAATGTAGACCTATAAAGATGCACACTGGAGCTCAATTGCTCATATTTGATAGTTCTATTGGGTTGTAGAGTAGTCTTTAGGCATAAAGCTATGGTATTTATGATGGTCTTAATGTAAAATCGTTTTATAAAAGACTTATTAGTTAGTGTTTATCTGCTCCTAAATTTAGAAATTTAGGATTGGCTGGATGCCTAGATTACACGACATTATCGCAAAGAATGGGTGATGTTGGCATTTCGCAAATCCAAGAGTCACTAATCACTATACAATCCAAAGAAACTAAAATTTTATTATTAACTTATTAACACATTTGTGTTAAAACTTACTACTCTATATATAAATAATATATAAATAATTGGGAAGGGAAGAGTGAGTATACTTGTTTCTTCGCTATAGGTTTTTTAAAGGGGATTGTAAAAGCAATCTTTTATTGATGGATTCAACCCCATACAATGACTACCAACCAGATTACTAAACCAAGATAGTTAACAATGACTACCAACCAGATTACTAAACCAACTAAGATACCTGTTTAGACTTTAGATGGACAAAAGGATTGCAAGGCAGAAACTAAATATCATAATTATGATAATTACTAAAAGGCAATACACCACATTATAATTACCACACCACAAAAATAAATATAAATAAAAATAAAATAAAAAGATAAAACAGGAAAGAGAAACACACACAACACTACAATGGAGAAGAAACAAGATTGACCAAGTGTTTGAGTGCTCATGTTCTCATCATATTAATACGAGTCAAGATCCTCTCCATTTCCTCTAATAGCTTAAAATTATACCGCAAGATTGTTCAACAATGTAATCTAGACTGCTCAAAAAAGGGGGTTTGAAAGCCGGTGGCTTCAATTTACCTCACTTATTTGAAAGGATGAGATAGGTTGATCCTAATAAATCTAGTTTTCTTAGATTATCAAAAATAAATAAATAAAAAAAAAAGGAAATGGAGGGAGGAGGTAATAAAAAGGATTCCAATGGCAATAACAGTACCCAGTTCCAATCAGGATCCAACTAACAATAATTAAACGAGAGTGTCAATTCATACATCCTCGACGAATATTCTAACACCCAATCCTCTGATTATACAATTCTTGATATAATTATTCTAATTGTTTTCATAATTCAATTCTTCGTATTAATTATTTTAACAATTGTTTTATTCGAGTAATGGCGTAGCAGTGGACGATTAGCGAGCACAAAAAGTCGTTACTTAATCAAATAAACAAACACCCACCTTACAAATAAAATGTCAACTGTATGAATCAGAGCATAGAATCATAAAGACGTGCATGCAACTATGCAAGTAATATCCTGAATCTCACAGGGTGTATACAATGTACTCCCAAATTCATTACCAAACAAATACTAATACTAGTTTCTTGATCAATCTTCACACCAAAGTTGAAGCAACACACAGTTTTGATTGTGCAGAGATAATACACCAGGTCCACATTTCGGATTTGGCGATTCAGATTTACGAAAATAGGTACTCTCATTGCTTCTAACATGTACTCTCTTTATTTCACTCAATTATCCTCCGTTTTGTCATGATAGGGGACAATTTTGAACCACGACTCCATGAGACTAATTGAGTAAAATAGGAAAGTACTAACATACGGAATATTTTTTCCATAATGCAATATGTTCATCGTAAGGTCTTGCTTGGGGTAGGGCTGTTTTAACCGCGAAAATATAGCTCAAAACAAACGAGAAGAGGGCTAAAGTCGTAGAAAATTGGTAATGGATGAGAAAAAAAGAGGTGAAAGAGAAATTACTATCCCCATATGGAAGTAATGGATGATTACCTAAGTTTGGAGATGTGTGACTTTTACGCCTTTCTGGGGGTAACTACTGCCATCCCTTTGTTACTTTCGCGTTTCACCTTCCTCTTTTGCCACTTTCTTTCGCTTTCTTCTTTAACCTCTATCATCCTGTAACAATTACCCCATAATATGCCCAAATAATTAATTGCAAAACAAAGCTCGGCTTGTTGCTCAAAGCCATGAGTCATGACAACATGCCTAATCAAAAATTCGAGTACTCTCATAATTTGACCCCAACATTTTTTTTTTCATTCTGCTTTTGATGGTATCCTTTCATTGACCTCATGTTGAGGCGACAAACATGTGCCTCATGAGTCATAACCAAATCAACAATGAGAATTTGGTCTGAAGATTAAGTTCCACAAATACTTGTTTTTAAGAATTCGACTATCTCTCCCCTTAGATTGTCTCCGAGGTTACTCTTTGGCATTTCCAATCCTACACAACTAAGGAGCCTTAATGGTACATGTTACGGAGTAATATTATTTCCACGGGGCAAAAACCATCTCCAACGGTTCTAGTGTTAAGCATGGACACCACACACACCCTCGTGGAAGACAAATGCATACGCCTAATTAAGAACCATAAAATTGGCTTTTACACTGGATAATGGATATGTATTCTGCCAGTATAACATGTCGCATCAATGTGACATGGAGTATATATACGAGTGCCAGACATGATGCGTGTCGGGGACGGCTATTTCTGTAGAGTGTTAGAAAAAGTGTTGAGCCATGTCGTGTTGACAAAGGGACACGGCTCAATTCGAGTGCCGAAGTAACTTGGCGACATCCTAAACTTTAACAAAATACCGAGTATCAAATTTGAAATTATGTTGTATTAGCCCGTCGTTAGGTGGTAACCAACGTGGCTACAAATATTGCTTGCAGAAAACTCCTACTCACTGAAAGAAAATGGAGAAAGGAGAAACCGACAAAGACGAACTTGTGGTTGCAATTGGGTTGTCAGGAAGTCGAAAAGGCAAGCTCATTCTCAAATGGGCAGTAGAGAAGTTTGTACCAGAAGGCAAAGTGAGGTTCAGGATCATACGTGTTTACCCAAAAATAACCACAGTTCCTACACCAAGTGAGTCATTAAACTTTGGTCTTTTTATAAACTCCGATTATTTCAGATTATATCCTTATAAGTTTGATTAACTGATAAATTCAATGGACAATTAATTTCAGTCGGAACTTGGCTACCTGTATCACAAGTTACAGAGGATGTAGCAAATACTTATAGGCAGGAAATCGGATGGAAGAAAATGAAGGCACTTCTTCCCTACCAACAGTCCTTAAAAGCACAAAAGGTCAATATTAGTCTAGTACAGCAACTTTGACAATTAAACGTACCTGGTTTCAACTTTCGAGGTAATTCTCACGACGATTTGCATGGTTATTCTCACAGGTAAAATCAGACATTGTAGTACTTGAATCAGATGATATAGCCATGACATTGTGCTCAGATGTCAGTAAACATTCCATAAGACATCTTGTTGTTGGGCCTTCGTCGACTGGCATCTTCTCAAGGTATCCCTCTGAGTCTTGTATCAATGCTTTCGAGATTTTTCATCATCTGCATCACAAAACTTATATAAAGACAATATTACATGAGCGACCAACCCATTATACAATAATTAATGAGGAATGCTTGAGGATTTGAGTTGGTCTTACATGTGTCATCGTCTCATACAAGACTCACTGCATCTTCACTATGGCAATGATATGCTCAAAGCCATGATTGTTTTTGTAGGAAATCCCCCAAGTCAGGAGATCAAAGCCTATCAGCAGTTATTTCAGAGAATGCTCCAAGTTTTTGCTCAGTTTATATTGTTGCTGACGGAAAGCTTCAGAACCTGCGTGCATCAGAGTCAGAACCAACTGTGATCTCTGTCCCCAACACAAAGGGGTCATCAAGCACACAAACAGATAGTTCTACCAGCTCTTCTTCACTTACCATAGGTACATTTTCCAATGAGTCATTTTAGTGTGATTCTATATGAAATTTTCATTTGGAGTCCTTTGTAAATAGTCCTTACGTGTCGTAGATACATATGTTAAGGTTATGAAGCCCAATACGCACGTACCACACTATTCGTAAGAGCCATTAAGGCATTGTGGTATCAAAAAAAAAATAATATTAAAAATCCTGCAGTGCCTTGCCTTTCAACTGTAGATTTCAGCTTACCCTAGTTATAAAATTTTCTAAGACTGCTTTTACTGCAGGTCGTGTGTTGAAGACCAGACCTTCATCACCAAGATGTAAGTAGATACAAGCAAGTTCTTATTGGAAAAGATATTTGTGGTTACAGCTTACGTAAATTATTCTCATATACACGATGCTTTAACAGACCCAGGCTCAGGACCTTCTACCAACACCTCCAAACCTGTATCAGAACCCCATCCGAACAATCTCGATGTACCAAGTCGAATTATGGAGCCAGTGGATACATCCCATTATACCCTGAGCTTTGGGAACGAAAGTGCTGCTGGTAGGAGTTCTAGCAGTGGAGATTCAGGGTCATGGGTTTCAGACAGAACATCCCCCGGAGGTTCACTAATAGGGACAATGACTCCGCCCCCAAGGTCTTTTACAAGCACTCCGCCTGGAGGATCTTTCGCGGGGAACACACCCACGGGATCCTACGTTGGGACCCCACCCACGGGGTCTTACATGGGGACCCCGCCCACAGGCTCCTACGTGGGCACTTCCCCTAATGCATCTTTTGTAGGAACACATCAAGCAGAGTATGTGGAAGGCACTACGCCACGAGGTACTCAACCCCAACGACAGCTACCTGCAGGTTCGGAAGCAGCTGCTTCTCAAGGCCAGGTAGATCATCTAATAACAACCGTTTTATAACTTCTTGGTGCATGGTTATATGAATACAAAAATTACAGCACTTCTGAGAGTTTAACCCTTTGCAGATGTATGAACTTGAAAAGTTAAGGATGGAACTGAGACATGTTGAGAAAATGTATGAGCTGGCTCAGAATAATAACATTGATGAGAAGGTAAGCATACTACTAGGATGGTGGTTGCTTAAGACAACATTAACCCTATGCTTTTAAGGCTCCTACAGACCTGGGTTCACAAGAAGTAGCCTTAACCCTACGTTTAAAACAGGGAGAGGCAGTAACGCTCCATAATGATAATTGTGTCGCAATTTGCATAGACCGACTGCTAGTTCACACTAAAAAGAAGCGCATACTCTTTTAGTCATTTTGTTATATTCCTTCATGTTCCAAAACCAAAGAATTGCAAATCGGGTCCAGTAAAAATGGAGATCATTCAGTTATCTTGTAATAATGTAACCTTGTTAATACTTAATATTGTTCCAGAAAATCTTAAGAGCTAGGTCATATACTCAAATCCTACAAACAATTTCCATTCAGACTAGAATGCAGAAATTTAAGCTAGTTTCTAGTTTTCTACTCATGTCTTTTTACTATTGTAGTTCCTCTTTCCACTTAATCAGTTAAATACTCTAAGCAAGGAGCGACTGGAGGCAGCATTAAAACACAAAGAGGAAGCAGCTCACGAAATAGCAAACACCGAGAAGCATAAACACATAGCTGAACAAAATAAAGCAGAATCAGGTAAAAATGGTCATGGAAACAAACCTCACCACAAAGAAAAGAAAGATGCTGCTCAGAAGGCAGAGGACAGTGAAAACAAGCTTCAACAGCTGCTTGCAAGTCCAGTTACTCAGTGTCAGAAGTTCAGCTGGAGCGAGATTTTAGAAGCCACGTCGTCCCTATCCCAAGAATTTCGGATTGGGGCGGGTGCATTTGGGACTGTGTTCAAGTGCAAGTTGCATCACACTACGGTCGCAGTGAAGGTGCTTCATTCAAAAGACACAGTCACAAACAAGCAATTCCTTCAGGAGGTACGAACATCTTATGCATACCACTTGCTCAGAAACTACATTTTTGCTTTGCTGAAACCCAAAACTGTAACTACTCTGAAAACATTGCTGCTTCTAATTCACAATGTGGTTGTCATTGTGACTTTTTGAGGTCAAAGCTCTTAAAATATATTACAGCAAAAAAATATACTAGGGTATTAAGATATACAATTGTTACCAAAAAAGTCTCCGCAATTTTATTTTACACAAACAAATGACGTGTAGGTACAAAAAAATCGAGTCAAGACCCTCTCCATTTAGATCCATTTCCTGTCAGTGGTCCAGTACTCCAGTGCCTCTGTAATCTGACCATTCCAAATTTACGAAAAAAAAATAGAGGATCCTAATTTTCAAAAACGAAAAAAAGGAAAAGAAAAAAAAAAGCATGGGCAAAGTGTCGTCATGAAGGACGCATAAAGTGAAATGGGAAAAAATTGTGAAACTTTCCAAGTAACTGCTGGAGTCGATTCCTCTTTCCCTCCCTTTCATTAGTTTCAACTCTATCTAAATATGCATTTCCGAAGTGACGCAAGGAATCTTGAACCTACGAATAAGAGAAGACTCATTAGTCGTAGGTCTTATAACTGTATTATTCTGTGATTGAACAGCTTGAAATCTTGAGCACTATTCGCCACCCACACTTGCTGCTGCTCTTAGGAGCTGTTCCAGAAGAGAGCTGCCTTGTCTACGAGTACATGGAGAATGGTAGCCTTGATGATAGGCTATTTCGAAAAGACAACTGCCCTCCTCTTCCATGGTACGAAAGGATCAGAATTTGCTGGGAGGTGGCAAGCGCTCTAGCCTTTCTCCACAGCACAAAACCGAGACCTATTATTCACCGTGACCTGAAACCAGCAAACATCTTGCTTGATAACCATTTAGTCAGCAAGATCGGTGATGCCGGGCTTGGTACAACAATTACTATGGAGCCAAATGAGAAGTCCCTCAAAACCCTGTACAAGGAAACCAGTCCAGTTGGTACACTTTGCTACATTGATCCAGAGTACCAAAGGACAGGGCGGGTATCAACTAAGTCCGACGTCTATGCTTTAGGGGTGGTGATCTTACAATTGCTGACAACAAAACCTGCAGTGGGGATAGCCTATTTGGTTGAAGATGCTGTAGAAGAAGGTACATTAACGGAAATCTTGGATAAAGAGGCAGGAAAGTGGCCAGATGAGGCAGCACATGAACTGGCTTCATTAGGGCTACTCTGTTCTGAGCTAAGGGGTAGAGACAGGCCTGATCTAAAAGAGGTTATTCTTCCCACACTAGAGCGGTTGAAAGAAGTGGCAGATAAAGCTCGGGAACATATTGCGAGTGCGCCGCCAGAACTGCCAGCTCACTTCATCTGCCCTATTTCAAAGGTATGTTTCTTTTTAACCTTGGACCTCATAATAAACCAGCAAAACACATAAACAAAAGACAATCAACGACTGTTAAGAATCAAGGATGTTGAAGAAACCAACACTTGTAGGAAATCATCCATTGATTTTTTTTCTTTTTGAGTATAGAGAGAGCCACAAGGACAGCTTTAGTTCTGGCAAGTCGCGAACCCACCTCATGAGTACCACCATTACATAGAATTACCCTACAAGGTAGCTGGAAACACAAAACATAGTTTCATAACTTATTAACTTTTGTGCTTGTTTTATACCACAGGAAGTCATGGACGATCCCTATGTAGCAGCAGATGGATACACATATAATCGTGCAGCGATAGAGAAGTGGTTGGCAGAAAACAGCACTTCACCTACCACGAACCTCCCACTTCCACACAAGTTTATAATGCCAAACTACACAATACTTGAAGCGATTAAGCAATGGAAGTCCAAGCAACTACCCAATTGATGACCCATCATTCAAAGTGGGATCTAATCATCTGCCATTTTTGCCTCTAGACAGCTCAGGGTCTTTGTTTGACTTCAATTTTTTTGCCGCTCAAGTGCACCACACCGCAGCAATTTACTCCCAAGGACCCCCCATATTGGTCCAGCATGAGAAATATTATTCTCTTTTGGTTTGTCATTTTATTTCTACTAAATCAGTGGGCCAATAGAATAACTTACCAATATTTTCCAGAAACAAAATATGGTAGTGACCATTATATAAACTATAAACATATGAGTGAGTGACTGTCTTTTAGGTCAAAACTCAAAACAGGCGAGCATGAAATCCAGAACGCGTAATGAAATCATATCAAGTTGCAGTTGTTTACTCTAATGTCTGCTTTCAACATTAAATTTTCTTGCTTATGTTCAGACGAAAAGGTTCAAACAATCCAGACAGTTTTCTTGCTTACCTTCTACGTTAAATTTTCCACATTGAGTTTTTTTCTTCCTCAATCAATCTACACAGCCATCATCTCATGTTTCCATTTCTATGGCAGAGCAAGCATTATCCAGTCTGGAGTTCACAAAATACCTTGCTTGCCTCGAGTTCTCTTGCAATTTAAAAGCAGTCATACACTCTTACCTGATTTACCGCACTGATTCTTGACTTAATTCACTAGCAAGTTATCAAGCAACAGCTAAGGAATCTCACATGTGTACTTGTGTAGAAATATAAACTGATGGTCAAATCCAAACACGTGAGTACATGACATCTTCCCGTATATGGAAGAATGGGTACTGTTAATATTACAACAATTTTAACTCCTAGGAATTATTCATGCAGTCATGCTACCAGCAATCAGTTAATCACCAAGCAGGTAATGGACAAAAAGGATAATGAAAAACAAGTTTAAACCCCTCAAGTCCAAACCACAGTCAAATATCTTCGGCATCAATCTAATCTAACAGCCAAAGTGTCACCCTTACATAACCATTCTCTAGCCTTCCTCCGAAATAATGTTGAGCGCCGTTTGGTGCAGTCTTCAAAAAAACAATTTTTACCTTTTGTACAGACTAAGATACTTAGAAAGAAGGGAACACATTCCCTTGTTTGGATAGTAAGTTGAGTTGGAGTCAAATGGAGATCCATTCACTTATACTAGGCAAATTAAATTTCCCACAATACAAGAAAGATTTGACAGTCCCCTTTTTTTACGTCCTATTTTATTCACCAAAACCTTAGTGAATTCATTTCCAGCAGGTTGAACTGGACGACTCGTAGGAGGTGAGAAGGGCCCTCCCTTACTCCGTCCCACACAGTGTACTACTATCGGCCCTAAAGAGTTCAGCATTAAATTTACTGAAACAAAAGTCGTTTAGGTAAATCATTGTCTAATAGAGAAAACATGATTGAATTGCATACATTCACAAACAAGCAAACAATATGAATCAGATTTCATAGATGAAGACTATCGAAATTAAAATAAATAATAACGCAACAAAAACTACAACATCGTCACAAACACAAATACACAAGCTATCACTTGACTCATTAAGCAATTGCACAGCTACATTGATACAAAAATCCCTGAACTCCCAAACAGGCAAACAATTCGAATCATATTTCATTGATGAAGATTATCCAAAATAACATTAAAAACAACACAAGAAAAACAAGTACACAAGCTACCATTGAGCAATTCCAGAGCTACATTGAATCCCAAAACTCGAAAAACAATTTTCATACCTAGCAAATTTGTACAGAAACTCCTCAAACAACCTAAACACCACCAATTCCCCAAAATCACCAACCAAGAAACGAAAAAAACCCACCTTTCTTAGGCTCTTCCTCCATCATAACAGCGGTCATACTATCCTGCTCAACAAGCCTCCAAGCCGCTTGCTCAAAAGCCAACCCAGCCAAACTAATCGGTTTATTCAAAACAAGCGGATACCCTCGATTCGTACTCCGAATAACCTCACTATCCTCCGGAATCACCCCCAACAAAGCCAACCCTAACATCTCCTGAACATCAAGCACACTCATCATATCCTCACCTTTAATCATATCCGTTCTAACCCTATTAACCATCATCTTAATATCCTTAACCCCATCACACTCCAATAACCCGGTAACCCTATCCGCATCTCGCAACGCGGTAATATCCGGCGTTGTAACCAACACTGCTTCATTCGCGGGGGTAATGGCGGTTATAAAACCGGCATCAATCCCCGCGGGACAATCAATTAGAATAAACTGCGGGTTTATCGATTGTTTAAGCGCGTCGGTGAGCCAATTTAGGGCTTTTCCGCCGAAGGAAAGGGGGATTTTTGACCGGGGTTTCGAGATACAGAGGAGATTGAGATTCGGCCAGCGTTTGTCTCGGACTAGGGCTTGGTCGAGACGACAATCCCCGTTGAGGACTTCGAGTGCGGTGTAATTGACACGGGATTCGAGACCGAGGAGAAGGTCGAGGTTGCGGAGACCGACATCAGCGTCGATTAAGACGACGGAGAAGCCGTGGCGAGCGAGGGAGATGCCGAGGTTTGCGGTGGTTGTGGTTTTACCGACACCGCCTTTTCCGGAGGTGATTACGATAATGCGGGGAGTTGGGCCGGAGAGTTGGGGTTTGCGATTGTATTGTAGGAGGGATTTTGTGGTGGTGCGGGTGAGGAAGGTGGAGGAACGGGGTTTGTGGAATTTGGTGGGGTGAAGGGGAGAGAAGGAGAACGGGGAGGGTTTAAGAATGAGCATTGTTTTGGGCGTGGTAATAGACGAGAGAGATTGTTAATGGTGGGACGCCATTGACGAAATGCGAGGTCAAACAGCTCGTGTTTGTGTGTGTTTTGCAGTGCTAAAGAATTTGGGTTTCTAGGACAGGCTATCCAACATTCTGATTTGTGAGGTTCAACTTTCAAGTGTGACACCATTTGGTCTTGTTCTTGGCTCATAGAGTATTTCCGTCCAAATAAGATCTTACACCCTGTTGTATAGTAATATTATACAACAGGCTCATGTATTGTCTATGAAATTATCTAAAATCCAATAAAAATAAAAAAACTACACCATCTCATTTTTCCCTAATTCAGTTCCCTTTAGTAGACAAACTCTCCTCTTTCCCTTCTCAAAATTTCTCGTAAACGATAATTAACAAACCTCTCTTTTCCCTAATTTTGATTCTAAAAATGGTGAAACGGAAGCATTTGACATCATCATCAAGGGGAAAAACACATTTAACAATATTTTAGGGAACGAGAAGCAATTTATATCATCATCAAGAAGGAAAAATGCATTTAATAATACTTTGAGGTAAACTTCTACACCAATCATACGAGCTATTATTAAAAGAATACGAGCTAAAAAATACGAGCAAAGGATCACGAAATTAAAAACATGAGCACATAAGAATAGGAGTTATTAAGATAAGAATACGAGCCAATGTAAAAAGAATATGAACTTAGAAAGATCACAAGCTTTAAAGTATGAGCACATAGAAATATGAGTTATTAAGATAAGAATACGAGCTAATGTAAAAGGAATACGAGCTAATATAAAAATAATATGAGTTTCAACAATTTTCATGCATTAGAAAATTTGGATAAAACCATTCGTTCAAGATAATGCTCACGAATCACGTCATATTTTGGATAAAACCATTCGTTCAAGATAATGTTCACGAGTCACGTCATATGATTTATTCTGCATAGTCAATTAATTATAATAATTTAAAGAGAAGATGATTCATTAACTGAATAATGGAGGCAAATGAAGAGGAGTTAGAAAGATATGGAAGGAGTCATAGAGAGAAGGGGGATTGGATTGAAAATTCGATTACGTTAATATTTTTATTTTTGTTGCAAAAGTAATTTAAAAAAGACTAAAATAACCTTGGATGTACAATGGCATTGTACATTCGATTGTATAGTCCATAAACTGGTATTTTCAACTTAATTTCAGCTCATTCAGTTTAGTATATTTTTATTTAGTTTAGTTCAGTTTTATTTAATTCAATTTATTTGTCTTTCACACGTTACTTCAATTCCATTTAATTCAATTCAGTATCGTTCCATTTAGTATAGCTCAACTCTTTTTAGTTAAAAAGAAGAGGGTCTCTTATACGAACTACTGGTTCTTGGTTGAATATAGAGTACATGGGTTGGACAACAATGGGGAGTTTTGGGTTCTCGAGTGGTATTGAGATTTGGTTTCGGGAGACATCTAGATTTGATAAATGGGTTATTTGAATTGGGTTAGGGACGGGTCATTTGCAAGTTTATAATTTAACAGCAATAAGGCTCCTTTAAGACGGATACATTAAAACTGGTCAGCTATTATCTCTTACTAGTTTGACACTTGTGCGTTGCAACGGAGTAATTAACTTAGTTATAATTTTGCATCTTATGTCTAATTTTGTTTACACATGATTAAAATATCTTTTTTAAATAAAATAAAATATAAAACACTTTGTTAATGAAAAAAAGTTGTAAGGCTTAATATTTGTATGTTATTGTTGTCACTGACGTACTCTTATAAAAGCTCTCGAACACAATACTTGAGAGACTCAAATTTTTTTGATTGATACCGAAGTTCAACGGTACACTTATTTATAGTCATGGGATAACTCAACCTTATGATAATCTGTAAATATGGGGCAATTCAACTATTTATACGTAGTATATATTTATCGCACATACATTATTTTTCAATGTTGGACAAATAATATACTTAGAAATACACAATATTTTTCGCACCTAATTCGACATCAAATCCGATTTAATAATGAGCAAATATTTTACTATCTATTAATATTCGTACGTTTTTTTTTCTATTTTTTTTTATCATGATTAAAATATGTGCAAATGATATGAAATCTATACCCTAATGATAACATTTTTTACTACAATCTAATTATATAATTTTCATAACTTTTTTACAATACATTTTTTGCCAAATATAAATAAAAATTATAAACATCTTTTTAATATAACATATAAAATATATATCATATTGTGGATTGATACACTCTCATAAAAGATCTCTAATATATACTGAAGAGACTCAAAATATTTTGGATTGATACTTAAGTTTCAATAATGCCTAATATTTATAATCATAGAAT
>VHZZ01001212.1:52989-63081 GCA_009801015.1 Silene noctiflora | reverse complement strand
ATCGAGTAACTGACTTACTCGATCGAGTGCCCTTTACTCGGTCGAGTGCCACTCTTACTCGATCGAGTACCCAACCATCAGACTCTGATTTAAAAACGCACTTACTTACTCGACAAAGTAAGTCATACTCGATAGAGTAACTACAGACACAGAAAACCGGAGTATTACAATTAAACTATTAATTTTTCATTAAAATATAACTTTTCATCAAATTAAAACAATTTTTAATTAAAATAAAATAAAAGTCAAAATACAAATTGCCAAACTTTGTTAGATAATGATTTGACGCATATTAGTTGCTCTCTATAAAACAAAAATATAAACTAAGATTATTAAATTCGTGGAATGAAAAAATCATTAAAACAAGTTGAGAAATTTATAAAATTAAATTATTAGTTTTGTAATTAAGAAAAATAATTAATATATAAATTTCACGATATTACTCAATTTTCTTAATTAATTTCAAAGTTTAATTTTTCTTCCCATATCAAAATATAATGACGTGAAATATAAAAAATTAAAGAGTTGTTAATTTAGCACGAATAAGTCTTACAAAAATAGAAACTCTATGAATATCGCGCATTCATTGCGCAGGATCTATACTAGTATTCAATTAGTAGATTAAAGAATATGTAAATTGACATTTTTAACCTTGAAAACATATCTCATATTCTCATCATAATTACCAATAATTAATTCATGTCCATATTAGTCATTTTACCAAAAGATAAACAATCTGTTAATCTGAAACTGCTGATTACCAAACACCATTAACAAAATCTGCTAAAAATATATGTTAGTCAAACCCGTTAATACAATATTTGTTTTTGGTAAAATAAAAGCGGGATTAACCCTTAACAAAAAAAAAACAGGAAATTAAAAAACATGAACATAGACAAACTAAAAAACATTAGCTCGGACCAAACGCGGCTACGCCGCGCCACTCCTCTTGCATCTTGTTCCATCAGCTGGAAAAGGTGTCCCGAGCCATACTCATCAAATTGCAACAGTTGATCTTGTGGAGTTCTGCAACCCCATGGTTAGCTAGCAAATTCGTACAACTATTCCCCTCACAATAAATATGGAAAATCTTTACTTTTCATGTCGAGTCTTGGATGAAGGACTTACAATTTGGATCGTGTGAGAATACGCTATAGGGAGTAAATCTTTTGCCTTCATAAATCCCTATACAACCCAAGAATTCGTTTGAATTGAGTCTTGGGAACTTCCATTTCATAGCTATCGCTAAACACCGCTTCACAAAGCCATTAACATAAACTGCTTTCATAACCTGCTTTTACTTTCTCCTTTCTGCCACTATTAACTCGATGTTTACCTTAAATCTATCTCTCTTAATCACGCAATCATCATCAAACACGTGTCCAAATTGAAAAAATAAAATGACCAAACTACCCTTACTGTCAACACCGGCAATAATCCATGTGATATCACTCACTAGTTGGTCGTTATATTATCCTTTATTATGTCTCACCTTTGCTTACTTTTTCCTTCTCTTTCATAATTTAATTAATCTCTTGATCTTGAGCTCTCTATAGATCGGATGTAAGTTCTAATTAATTGGGTTTTAATATCAAATCTCTCGATACAATCAAGGTACTTTTTTCCCTAATCATTGTGATCATTATGGTATTTTTATGTCTAATTTTGTTTTATTATCATGTATCGAATTATTGTGAAGTTTCAGTCATTCGATTCAGTTCTCGACTCAATTTTTATCTGGGTCATTCGGAAACAACGTCTTTATCTTGTAATTTGCGGGAGCCCTTGAGAATTATGACTTTTTTTGAACTGAATTACTGGATTTGAAATGATTTAGCTTGATGGGTATTTGTGTATATTGATAATTTTTTAAGGAATTGAGCATATGATTTAGACTTTTTAGTGTAATTCGTTGATTATTCTATGTTGCTGTATTAGATCTCGTAAAAAAACAGAGTGATTATGTCAAATTGTTAGTTTCTTTGCTTATTTTGGAATTAATCATGTGGGTAGGCTCATCTAGGCCTAATTGTATATCAGAACTTAGTGTTTCTAGTAATTCAATGTCATAATTTAGTGTTTCTAGTTATACGTCAAGTGTTGGTGTTGTGGTAGATGTTGAATTGTTGAAAGTTGTCGACTTTATGGACTAGGAAATTCATTTGTGATGTATTTGATGGTAAATTGAGGTGGAAATCATAGTGACTGAAGTGAAATATTTAGAATTTTAGATACACTAGCATCGGATGAGGAAGTTAGAATTTTAAGAAACAATGGATATGCCAATCAAATATAGTACTCTGTATGTTATTTGTTCCCTTGTTGGAATACCGGAGCATTGATGTGATCTTCCTACGATGTTACTTAGACTCCGCTTCAAATGCCTTTAGGCTTTGCTTTTGTGGGAACATTTACATGATTTTTTGCCTAAAACGAAATTTCCAAGTGATGTGTGATTGTGTCAGTATATGACAAGGCCGAGTAATAGAGCAAACTTGAGTTACTTGACTTGCTGTGTGTGTTGAATATGGATTCTCTGTAGAGCTTTTCTACCACTGAACTAAATAAAATCTGATTTTGTATTACAGTGTGTGATCCCTGACTAGTGGTGCTGTTCTCATTATTTTTCTGTTTTGTATAATGATTGAGTTGGGTAGCATGAGATAGTGTCAACCCATGATTGCTGGGATGCTTGTGAACAGGCGGATTTGGGTTAGGTTGAATTTCTGTAATTAGAACTTCTTAGCCATTAAAATCTGACCAATTGACGTGATTGAGGGTTGAGGGCACTAGGATAAGGTTGTGACTTGTAGTCTTGTGGATAAGATCGCTAAAGTCACATTATGACCTTTCTGACTCTTGAGGAGCCATTATGTATTACTCCATAGAAGGTCTTGTGCTTCAGGAATCAGGAGACTTAGTCTGTGGCGTCTTATCTAGGGGAGTATTGTAATTTGTCTAATTTTCATCAAGTTGTGTTTTTTTTTTGTCATACGAGCCATATCTTTTAGTATACTTTAAGCCAATATATATGCTCATGGTGCTATGTTGTTGGTTTTATGCGGCTGACAGATTCATACCATTAATGCATTATTCCAGCAAATAGTTATTTTTGTTTCCGAAAATTATTACGTCCCTTGATATATCCCCTTGTTCGTTGCTCTTTTCTGCCTTAAATTTTATCCGAAAATTATCTGTCTTGTTTTCTGACTATTTCCAACTTCCCCACCCAACAAAAAATATGTGTTTACTCATTGGCAGATCCATGAACAAAAACCTGAGGTTCTCTAACTCTTGGAAAAACTGAATGTTTAGGATGTTTTGGTCGCCTTCTGTGTTAAAAAAAAATTATGATTTACGTAAAATATTAGGGGACTCTGTATTTTGTGGTCCGCACTTCTTATTTGAATGTGCCTTGGCTACGTTCGATGGGAAACCCAGTGGGGGTGGTGGTTGAGACATTTTGTTAAAGCTGATATGACTCTCTTCTTATAAGGATAATAAGTTTTATGTTGCTCATGGTTTTGATATTTTTTCTATGATTGCAGTGATTCGGTCATGTAATTGCTCAGTGAACTAGGCTGCCATCAATCGTGAATACAAGCTGTATTATAGACACCTGGCTGCCCAGCAGATGGGTCAATGCAATGGTTGTGGAATATCGGGGACAATGCTATCCAGACATAAATCAATTGGTTCTTACCAGTTTGCCCTCCGTCTTTCCCCTATTATCTCTGTCTGGGATTGCACTGTGCGTACGATAAGGTATAATTACGGACCTGAGTGGGTATAGGGGTTCACTGCGAATCGTCCATTTAAGCAAACAAAATCCAAAAAAATAAAATAAAAATAGAGGGAAACTAAGAAAAGAAAGGTAATGAAAGATATTATGTCAAAATATCAAAATAAAAGAGAGATATAGTCATTTATTACACATACGTTGTTATATAGTTACTTGAAAAGTTAGCATTAGGGGCAAAGATGGAGTCAGCAAAAGGGTGTCCACTTAAGAAGGCGAAAAAGAAGCAGGTGAAGGACGAGGCAGATCGGATTAAGCAGGCCGAGAAAAAGAGGAGGAGATTGGAGAAAGCTCTGGCAACATCAGCTGCCATTCGTTCTGAGCTCGAGAAAAAGAAACAGCAAAAGAAAGAAGAGCAAGAGAGGCTAGATGAAGAGGGTGCAGCCATTGCTGAAGCAGTTGCTCTTCATGTATTACTAGGAGAAGATTCTGATGATCCTAGGATTGTCTTGAGAGAAGACCATAATAACCTTGGTGACTGGCATCATGCTGCAAATCTCGGACTTTTCTTGGACGGAAACACCCTATCTCGTGAAAACATGAAGAGATGCTCGGTTGAAAATGTGGGTTGGGTTCCCATGGCTTATGGAAATGGGCTCGAGTGGAATCACTTTGGAGAGTTGGATCCGCCATTCGAGAACTTTCATATACCACATATTCAGGATAGTGCGTGGTTCCATGAAGATATTTCGGTTGGGCTCATGGCGGCCCAGGCTGTCAGGTCACTCCGGCTTGGAGAAGATGCGCAGGTTGCCTTTCCGGTTTCCTTCAACACATACTGAGATGGATCAAGCTATGCGTGCTGGTCAATAGTTACAATTTACATGTAAATGTTGTCTGAAATGCCTTCTTGTAATTGTGGCGTTGTTGTCACTGACTCATTTCTTATCTTGTATTATCACGCCTTTTCTTGCCTGGATATTTCGAGTAGTTGTATTTCGAGTTGGATCAGTTAATTTGTGAGACTTGCCCAGACTGAGATGCTAATCGACAGTTACTGTTATTGTTTTTGTTGTCCGAGTTTCGTTTGCTAATAGATTATTGTGAAGGAGGCCTGGGTATAAGGAATGTTGAGGGTCTTAATCAGGCCTTGTTACCTCTAAGCATGCATGGAGGTTGAGTTTTGGGCAGAATTCCTATTTTAGTCGTGCTTTTTGGCAAAAACTTTTGGGAACAGAAGTTTTTAGGGAAGATCTCACTATAAGGAATGGCAGTCATTTGTCCTGGGGCGCACAAAAAGTTCTACAGGGATCGGATTTTGTTCGTCAACATGTGGGCTGGAAACCGGGTTTACAATCAGAATTGAATGTCCGGACAACTAGATGGGTTGGTGGGGAGTGTCCTGAGCCCAGGGGAGATCTTTTATCACTGGAATACGCAGGTTTAAGGAATTTAAAGGTTGGGGACCTTGGGAGAAATGGTGGTTCTTGGAATGAGAAACTTGTTCGTTCCCTGCTTGTGTTCTAATCAAATCCTTGCTATTCCTGCATGTAGTTCAGATAGAAGGGATGCTATTTACTGGCTGTACAATAGTAAAGGAAAGTATATGTGAAGAGTAGGTATGGGGTCATCTTTAAAAATTTTATGGAACAGAAAGGTTCAAATAAGGATAAGACATGGTTAGATGAAGATGGCCGAGCTTTCTGTAAAAGGAAATTGTGGAGGTTACCGGGTCCAAAAATGTGGAAAGTACTTATCTAAGTGGGTAGTAATTTTGTCCGTCCAAATTTTTGGATGGATCCCAATTGCAAATTGTGTGAACATGATGGTACGGTTATGAAGTCAATGGAGCACCTTTTCTGGGACTGCCCATGGCTAGAAGGATTTGGGCTTGCATGGATTTGGGCATTGGAGTGTATCAAGAGTCGACTTTGGGTATTGGAAAATGGATTATAAAAAGGATAAATTATTTGGACAAGCTTGAGGATGCGGAATTTCGTTTGCTGAGATTTGTTGCGACATTATGCTGTTTATGGACTTTGTTTAGGGAGGAAGCTTTTCACCCGAGGATGTTTCTTAACCCTTGGTTACAAGTTGTTGTGACAGCGATCAAGCGGTTTCTAGGGTAAAGGAAGGTAAGGAGATGATCCCGTCTGATTCTCCCAATACTTAGGATGAACGACTTTTGGGGATTCGTAAAAGTAAGCCCATTTGCGTTGTTGGGGATTTGAACTCTTGTTCTTGTATAAGGATTTTGGTGGACACGGGATGGAAAAGCATGAATAATGCAACCATTGGTTGGGTAGTTCTTGCGGAAATCGGTGATCGGATTTTTGAAACTAGTATGGGCATTAAAGCAGAATCAGCATTGGAGGCCGAAACTTTGGGTATTCGGGAAGTTCTTCTTTGGGCAAGGAGTCGAGGTCTTCCGCATTTGGAAGTTTCTTTGGTTTGGATTGTCTTCCACTTATTTATCATCTTGCAGGAGTCGAGATTGCACATTATCTCATCATCAAGGAACTCATTGAGGACATGCACCTCCTTTTCACATCCTTTCATTGTTTATCATTTAGTTATATTCCTAGGTTGTTTAATAAAATCGCTCATAACCTTGCATGTATGGCTATATGACTAGGTAGGACATTTTTTTTTACGGTTGTCAAAAACAGGCCCATCCTTTATGATGTTTAACCCGTTCAATTGAATAGGGCTCCCAAAAATTTGGGGCCTAAAAATCTAATTGTGCAGCTCAAATATAATAGGAGAAGCGGCAAAATTGTGCGGCCCAAAGATAACTAAAGTACAATATTTCGAGTATTTTAGTAATGATTAAAGTCCGAGCTTAAAAAAATTTATTTTTGTATAATCGTAACTTTCAAAAAAATAAATAATTATATGTATAATGCATTACAAGTCGTATTAGTAAGGGTCCCTTTTCTAGATTTCACACACGGCCACCGAAATCTCCCAGACAGCTCTGGTAAAAAAAAAACAAAAAAAATTATTATTCAATTCTTGGGTACACCGTACACTCCCTTGATTTTTATGTCTTGCCGGATTATAAAACATCAAGATACTAAAGTAAAACCATTATGGTGTTGCTCTTATTCCCCTAATCCAAGTTCAATAAAGAATGTTTTCGTAAAAAAAGAACACCGCTTACCTCCACTATAACCTAAGTTTCAGTTTTAGTTCAATACTAGTTTAAAACCCGTGCAACCTATTAGCACAACAGAAGCCAGTTCCAATCAAATTACCAAAGACAAGTATGTATAAAAAAATACTCTCTAAAAAATCAGAAAGTTTTACAGTTACTCTTATAACTGTTTTTAATTAATATAACACATTCTAGTCTTTTTTTTACTTTTAACATTGTACGGTATAACATGGAGCAAAAGACACTTGTAGAGGAGTTAACAATATAATAAGGACCTCAATTATGACATTACATAACTTTAAGAACCTAAAATTTTGAAGCATAGCAATAAGGACCACACCGGGTGTTACTCAAATGTAACTGAAGAAATGAGAAGTGTCAAGTGAGATACACTTTGTTATATTTGTTTTTTTTCTTTGCTTTAAAATTGTAGAGTGCATATGACTTATGACAAATTAATTTAAGGAAAATGGGATGACCACACCGGGTGTTACTCAAATGTAACTGAAGAAATGAGAAGTGTCAAGTGAGATACACTTTGTTATATTTGTTTTTTTTCTTTGCTTTAAAATTGTAGAGTGCATATGACTTATGACAAATTAATTTAAGGAAAATGGGATGACCACACCGGGTGTTACTCAAATTGAGCGACACCCGGGGTATTATTGTAAATTACTTGGGTATTTTGTCCTCACTCCATCAAAATTCGAATTTGAAACTAATTAGGATAAAAGTTGTAATTTAGGAACTTATTAACATTAATTAATTAATTGTAAAAATAATATCTACTGGCAAACAATCTGTTAAACTTGACGTTTTTTATGCTCGGGTTTGATTTACCTTGACAAATTCATCCAATCAATGGACAGAACGTTGAAAAATCGATGATGAATGCATTGTTTGCTCAATTCTTCCCTTAGAAAGACCAATCTCATACATATGTTAAAACTATTAGAAGAAAATGTAGACATATGGTTTAAAAATGGCCGGAAGATTGATAAACATATTTGCATAGCCATGTATGGTATGATATATATAGTGATGAAGTTAAACAATAGTTTGTTATGATATTTAATGATAAGATTATTAAGTTGGTATATAATATTAGATAGAGATTAATTTTAATTAGTATATTTTATTAAATATAATAAAACATCATGAATTACACTTTTACCCCACCATGTTGGCATCAAAACGAAAACTACTGGGCTACTTTTTATATTTTTCTATTTTTTTAATTAGGGTGTTACCGATACGATGTCGCCCTAACACTCCCCTTAATTTAATTCATTTATCTATTTTTCTAGTATTTCTAGTACACCCTCTATATTATAAGTGTCACATTTTGAGTTAAATTCATTGGTGATAAATGGCCAAGAACTGAACACACTATCATGTATTTATATTCCTTTAGAACAAAAGCGGGTCAAATATCATCTCAACATGTGCATATAGGAGAAATTTTTAATTATTCTATGAATTCTACTTTTGTCTTATTTATTCCACATAAGTATATTTGACCCGATCGTAAACTTAAAACGAATATACTCGTCTTAAATGAGAATTTGCTTAATGTCATGTCAAAAGATCATTAAAAGCACTTATTGAAAAGTAATTAACGTAAAATATATCTACATACAAAAATTGTAAATGATTCGAGTCGTTCTAATAAAATTATTTAATAATTTAAATTGTTAGTAGTTTTAATCAAATATAATTCCCTTTATTAAAAAGCGGTAAATTAAATAAAAGGCCTCAAAAAATCGTAAATAATGGTAGCTTTAATAAAACCCGAACCAATCCCGTTTAACAAATTAAATGGGCCGGTTCTAGTTGATTCGAGTCGTATTCTCTAAAAAAACGGACAAGACATATCACTAATTTATAAGAATGCCTTGGAAAAACAATATCTAGTAAAAATGGTATAATACTTGACTCGTCTTAAAATTAAGATGGATAGCATCGTCTTAAACAAGAATTTAAGGTAAAAAAATTGTGTATTTTTGGCTCATTAAGTACATTTTTTCTGAGACAGTGTGAGTGTGTAGTGTCTTAGACTTTAACAGAGGCTTTGATAGAAGTCCATTTCAAGTCCTTAAAGCTACCTAAACAAAATTTAGTGTTGTTTACTCCTTGTAGAGTTATGGGTGAAGATAATCTTGTCCGTCATGACGGTCGCCTCTAAGCAGTTTAAGGTAAATTTCCTAAATAATCATCCAGGAATTAAATATGGATGCATTAGTTCTGCTAGAACTATCTATGCTCGACCCAAGTGTTAGCATTGTTGATCCTCAATGTTATAGGTAGATTTCATACCTAACTCATTTGTATTAAGTCTAATTAAATAACAAAAAAATGTTTGATTTTGCTTTATTTACATTGTTCTTATGTTTTATGAGCTGAATTGCTTTAGACCCAAAATAATAAGGAGGATTTGGATGGGAGCCACCTATCTACCTAACAATTTGTATTCAATCTAGAGACTTTTGTACTTGGTTGTCCAACTTGTAATGGTGCCGATAATTGTTCAGAAAGACTCATTATAATCTCCTTAAGGCATTTTAGCGTCGATATCTAAAAACTCGAATAAGTATCCTCCGATTGTTTGGTCTTTGAACGAACTGATATGGCTACCCAAACTGGTCACAAGGGCTCATAATTGATGCAAACAAAACTTGTGTCGAACCCACGAATTGGAAACACAATGATTTAAAGGACTTATAAAACTATATTCTGCTGCCAAATAAGATATATTATGTATATTGCAACAATTTACTACAATTTTGCCACGATTTATCTGTATTTTGTCACAAATATTGTTATGTTTATTAATATTATTATGTCACAATTACTATTGTTGTTGTTGTCGACTTTTTTTTTTACTTATTTATATCATTACTAGTTTAGAACCCGTGTAAAGTTGCTCGGGTATACAAAGTTCAATATAAATAAAATGTCTAAATTTTATAGTAAAAAAATAACGAAATAATAGTCTTGTCAATAAGTTGAAATAGTCATGCAACTTGTAATTTCTCATTTATTCAATTGGGGTAATCTCTCGTAATCATCATTCATTTATACCTTTATTCATAATCACTGTGACACCCCGCTATTTAACTCCCCACTTACTGTGGCATTCATGTTTTCATGAATGACAGGTACTAGTTGGTGACTGTTTGGGGCGAGACGGTGGCTA
>VHZZ01001211.1:106817-119605 GCA_009801015.1 Silene noctiflora | reverse complement strand
ATATATATATATATATATATAATCTGGAAATAAAGGAGTTCAATATAATTGAATAAATCTATACAAATTGTTTGGAAACTATTAAAAGGTAAATAAATTAAGTTAGATTTCAAAAAAAAAAAAATCCATAATTGCTTTGATTTGATTTAACGCATATATGTAATATATTTATATAAATATATAAGTCTTTTAAAATTACATGCCTAAATAATAAAAAAGTAATTCTGTTAGTAGTGAAAAGAATTATAGTAACATTGGATATAGTAGTATGATAGTAATCACTCATTTGAATAGTCAAAGTAATAATATTAACAACTAACCATATTAACAGCGAGCGGGAGTAGTGAAACTAATAGAAGTAACAATGTGAATACTGAAATAATCAATATTAATGTGGCAGTAGTGAAAGTAACAATAATTACAGCGGGGTATTGAAAGTAACAATAGTAATAACGAATTTAATAAAAGTAACAATACTAACAACAAAAGAAAGTAGATATGAACAATTTGCTAACCAATCAATTTAAATAAAATACTAATAACGGGTGTTGTGAATTTATCTCATAATTTATTTCATCGTAATTCTAAGATATGTCATAAAAAAATATATTAATGATAAATTTATGAGTTATGCAACTTTAAAATGGTTTTAATTAATTGAATATAAATTTTAATGCTAATGTAGCCTAGACAAGACCGGACACGAATACCAAGTTCCAACTATTCTGGTATCCAAAGTTCCAAAGACACCTATAGAGATTGATGGTATTTTGGCGAAATTAATGAAGGAAAGACAACTCGAGCAGAGTCAAAAACACACCTTTGCATAAATTAGTCAAAATCCGGTAAGCAATTATTTCGAGTTCAACTACATGATTCCAAACAGAACATAGTAAAATATCACAAATCAAAACCTTGATCTGCTTCATGCACTGAACGTCTGAACTGCACACTCACTAAAAATTGAGTGTTTTAGTGCGATACATACATTGGTGTTTTCGTTAGAGTAACATAACAAATGGATCGTCTATGATGGTTAAGGGCTGTTTCAGCTAATGTCATGGAATGTGTTGACATTCAGTAAGCCGGCCTTTGGGTAATATACATCTTGGAGGACGCTTATATGGACAAAGAAATGCTCTTCTGAAGTGTAGAACTCGGTGGTTTAATCAGCCATGAGTTGGCTTCTTGTTCTTCTTGAGCGAGGATGAAAGGCAATGATATTTCTTTAATCATCAAAAATCCACAAAATGGACATTCACTAGCTATTGCTTCATCCAGTTGAGAGCGAATCTGCCAAGTGTTTATTAAAGCCACTTTAGTAAGCCAAATAAAGGATAAGGCGCCGAATAGGATTTACGCTATTATACAATCTGTGGCTTTTTGCTAATGCTCTATATTGTGCCTAGTTAAACAAAAGCATTACCTCTATCTGATCAAGCATAACAAAAATATTACCCTCAATGTTTCAAAAACCACACTAAAAATTGCATCCAAGGATTGCATTGACCAACTCGTACTTCACAGTATAAGGAGCAGCATGGACAATTTAGAAAATCATTTTGCTTTATTCCATAATATTCCCTCACTAAGGTGTGAGATTACAGCCTTGCAGGTAATGGAATATGTAAGTGTGCTTGTCTCATAGTATTAAGTCAAGGTCATGACACCGAAACACGACGTTTTCATAAAGGTTTTTAAGATTAATGCGCGACCACATTTTGACACAAAACTAGTTGCATTTGACTGAGATTTTGCCGTGATGGCCGATACCGCAACCATGACCTAAACCAAGGTTTAATACTATTGTCTTGTCTACGAACAATCAGCATTCAGAGTATGTGTATGATAGAGAAAAAAATCAGACCTTATCAATTTGGTTTGCACTAGTAACAGATTCTGTATCTGCTAGTGTGCCATAAGAATCTTTTCTAGTCTCACCGCTGACTAAGGTCAGTTGCTTTTGTAGGTCCAGAATCCGTTCAGCCTGCAAATTTGTATATGGTCAAGGTCGGGGCACAGTGACAAAAATAGTACAAGACTAACAAGAGTCTTCGTAATAAGATTGGCCAGCCATATCCAGTTTGCAGAGCAAACAAAAAGATCTAACTGAAGATGACACATGAAGTGCAAGTGAGGGTAAATCTGGAAAAAAAAAAGTCGAGCTGTTTAGGTGACTCTTCTTTTGAGAAAGTACATCTCAGGTGGTTCAAAATCCTTCTAGGTGGTTCTTAATTCTTTACTGATTGTATTTAAGGTAGTGATTGAGCATGAGATGGTCTCATGTGAGACCACCAACCCAAATCTTTTAATATTTCTCATTTAGTAATATGGTTAACGGGTTAGTCTCATATATAAGACCTCTCAAACAATTATTTGTGTTTTTTTGGTGGATCCTGGCAAATTATCGTAACAAAATGGTGCAAGTTCAAAGATGTTTTGTTATGTCTTAGAAAGAAGCAGAGATTCACAACTGTAACAAGACTAAGACTGTCCAACTTGTACTTACTTGTTCCCTGTCAGTACATCTTGTTAAATGGGCAACCAGGCATTCGGCATGAAATGCATGGCCACATGGAAAGACATAAAAAGGAGCCATTGGTCCAACTGATGCATAGCCTCTTGACATCCCAAAATCCGCAGCCGTGGAAAGGATTTTCCTCCGACAAACCTGAAATAAATAAAAAACTGTAAAGGATATGTACAAAAATTGTGAAAATGCAAACACCACTATGATAGTTACTTGAGGAACAGCATAGAAAGCAATAGTAATTGCATAAATCACTATTTTGACTAAAAATAAATATTCAGGAAACATCTTTACTCAAATATAATGCTATAAGGAGATTAACCATCTGAGGCTCAGGCTAAAATCCTGAACTACTACTCAGTAGAATATAAGTAAATTATAAGTGAACATCACTTCTCGCACAAGCATCTAAAGTCACCCTTGTCCATAAACGAGTGGGTAAACGTGAGAATTTCTAAAAGCTAACTAAAAATTCCACATTAATGGTCTATTTGAATGATGCGCATACTAACTTCAACAAAAGCTACTAGACACTTACACCCGATTCTGCGTGTTTTTGCGATTCTACAAATTTGAAGCACCAATTATCTCAGTACTTTCACGTGTTACCCATAATTTTGAGACAGTACCTAGAAAGGCCTACTGACAACTGACTGAGAATGTGAAAACTAAACTGGGAGAATACAATTCTCATAGAGACCGCCGACCGGTGATACCCGCAATCATTAGCGCAAAGCTTTTTAGCTAATACTATAAGTTTACAGAAGAGACATGCATCATACAATTATCCATCACCAAAGAGATTAAGTTTGATTGAAAAATTTCCCTCCAAAATGCTAAATTTAAGAAAACTCTACTATTGGTAATAAAAGCCTATTATATCAATTCATACAAAATAAAAAATAAAACTGTACAATATTATTATTTTCGTGACAGAAAAATTTTTTCATTAAATAATTTGATAAAAAAATTATAAAATGATGTCATTCTTTCGTGATATACAAAAATCAATAAAATATACACCTCATAACATTAGTTAACTCTCTTGATTAAGATTTCAGTTTCAATTGTTTTTTTCTCATGTGAAAATATAAGAATGGGAAATGTGACAATTAATGAGTTGTCAATTGAAAAACTATAAATAATACACCAAAAAAATAATACTTCGTAATCTATAAATACTGTGCAAGAAGTGCACAGGGTCTACACTAGTTTTCATCAGAACATAATACGCTGATGACAAAAGGAAATTTTAACATCATTTCCGGGTGTTAGAACGTCTGTACATACCATTAAAGCGAAGCATTAATATGTTCTAATATACTGGCACCTAAGCAGTTGAAAGGCCTCACAGTTTCCAAAACACAATATATTTAATCATCGCGTTTCAGCATCAAAAAGAGCATCAAAAGTGTGCCAAAATTAATAAGAGAATATTTACCCCACATTCTTCATCACGTTCGATGATTGCATATCTCTGAGCAAGGGCACTGATATCATTTCTAATGTTGTCTGCCCCACGTGTTGCATCATTCATCTCCTGTTTGAGCATCTCAATTTGCTTGTTATAATCCTCCAAAGACGAGCAAATTGCATCCTGTTGAAGAGGATCCACATAAATAGTCTTAGCAATAAAAGACCATCCAAGATCTTCTTTTATGACAAGCTGAAATTAACAAAGAGCAAGAGAACTGGAGCAATACCCTGAAATCATCAATTAGGGCAAAGTCTGGAAAGAATGGCAAAATATCTTCAATTTTTAACAGGCCATCTGTTTCCTTCAGGAAAGCAATTGCCTTTCGTATATTATCCCTCTTAGTTCCCTTTTCCTGCTCTACTACATGCTTTGCAATCATGAGCCAGAGCTTCTTCCTCAAATCTTCATCATCTTCAACCTTGTCAGCTTCAGCCATAGCAAGTTCAGGGTCAACCTAAAAGACATCATGGTCAGAATGACCAAAATCATTAATGAGATTGCGAAATGTACCAATGTCAGTTACTTCGTCTTTCAATTGTTATGTTACAACTTTGAAAAATTACAAACAGTGCACATCAAATGTCTTACAAAAAGAGAATTTTTACGTGTAGATATTAAGTTAGCGAAATAATATAATACAAAGAGTAATCAATCACATAGCAAGCTACATAGCCGCATCGAAAAGAGCAATGAAAAATTGGATCCAGCATTTCAGAGATTAACAGAATGATGGTATGCATAACCTGCAGAGCAAGCGCAACAGCTTCTTCATGCATTGAAGTCATACTATATATGTGAACACAGGCACGCATTCGTTTCTCCTTTAGGCAAAGACGTAAAGCATACTTGGGATCATAAAAGAAGTCCGGACCATTCTCTCTCCCTTTGCCAAACTTGGATTGTAGAAAACGAAGAAGAGCACTATCATCTTCCTGAATAGATAAAATAGACATGACCACAATCAGTAATCTCATCATCAGTTCAACCACACCCTATCGCTACCATTGTTGTTACATCTATTACATTACACACTGAACAATTTCGCTACCATTGTTGTTACATCTATTACATTACACACTGAACAATTTTGACAGAAACAGGAAAATTCCACCAAACTCAAACCTCCATAAGGGTATGACCTAGTCGTCAAAGGTAAAAACAAAGCCGTTGTCCTGATTTAAACTGCAGTCAATTAACATGAGCCAGCATGGGGAATCGTAGATACTAAAAATCGAGGGAATAATGGGTAAAATATAGTTGATAGTTGATACAGTGACGGCAATAAGAAATATCCATTGCAGCGCCCGAAATATTAGTGTTCTTCAGTAGGACCTATATATCAGGAAATAATTTTAAGACATCTTGGAATTCTGTAACATAATGGGCACTATGCGTATAGTAGCATTTTAATACCATCTTCCTATCTAAACCACCTAAGCATAGAACTACAAACACGTCCTTGACAAACAGGAGTGTGTACCAAAATTTCTAGACAAAATCTTTTCTCACCGCAACACCCCCTCAAACTCCATTCCTGTAACTTCACATTTGTTACTGACCACCCTACACCAATAACATCAAAATTCACAATTTTCCTCCTTTCCTCATTTATGCATTTAAATTTGCTCGGCCTTCTGCGATTGTGACTGACTCTCTAAGACCCCATTTCATCCTTTTCACTTAGCTACAAGGTATTTACAATTTTTTTTGTAGGAATCTAATTCAAACTTTGATTCATAATTAACTTCAATTTTTCACTATTTGGGTGACTAAAGAATATCTTCCAAAAATTTTGTAAGGTTAGGTTTTAGTTGGAATGTAACAATTGTGTCTCTTTTTTTCAATGAAATTACATCACTAAGCTCAATTTATAATCTAGCTATGTATTCCTAAATCATGTACAAATGTGAAAACTGAAGTATTTCTGCAACAAAGGGAATATCATCACCAAATACAACCCAGAGCAGAATACTGGTCCCATCAGCAAGCTAACCACTGCTCATATCTTTACCTAAATTACTATCCTTACTGACATATCTGATAGTAATAACTGTATCCTTTCTCAGTCAATGCACAATCTTATCAAATGAAAGCAACAAAAAAATCATGTCTACATTGCTTTAAAACATCCCCGCAGATCTGACACCTAATATAGACTTCATTCTACACCTAAAGTTCACCCACTACCGTTTATATCATCATCCAAAGCGAATCAACCTCATGAGTGACAAGTGACAACTCAACTAAACTTAGCAATAGCAGCCTAATTCCAATTGATGTAATCAAGTAACCCTGAATTTGCATAGATTTAGGCTGAAAAAAAATCTCAAGCTACTGGAGGCATTCTGTTATGAAGCAAACTGGAAGCCCCATGATGAGTATAGGGAAGTTCAGGAAAAGAAAACCCTTGACACCTGTTGGACATCAGTTCTGACTCCATCAAAATAAATAGCTGATTTGTCCACATTCCTAGTACGGACCGTGCTTTTGGAAAAGTGGAGAATCCTTCAAGGATGAACTTAGTATCCTATGGCTCCTCAATGAAGACCATTAACAAGTCATCTGTGAAACAAAGATGAGTCATAGGAATAGACGCGCACCTAGGGTGCAATTAGAACCTTAGTATACCAGTAACCACAACCTAAGATTCTAGGCAAGTACTTTGTATAAAAACTTAAAAAGCAAACACGGGGGGGATATAGAACCCCTCCCTTAAACTTAACCAGGAAAAGATAAAGAGGGGGCTGAAAAACAAGTCATTGTCCACTTTGTGGACCGAGATGGAACTTGCATAGTTTGCGACAGACCTTACATATATTCCCATCTAACACTATCCCACGCCTTCAAAAGCCCAACTGCATAGGGCGACAAAGAGAAGTTTGGGCAACGGAGCCCAGAGCTGGTAAAAAGCTTAACAAGTGTACAAGTTGCTTTACAATGCATATAAAACAATTGACGTAGTTGTTGGACAAGAAGCATCAGATCTTTTTCGATGAATTACAGAGTAACTGAACAATAACAGGCAAGAAAATGTAGAAGGTTCAGTAGACTAACTGATAATCCAAAAACTCAAATAAGTATATAACCTGTTTAGCATACAGAGAAAGCAGCAGGTTGTGAATTCCAGGATCCTCATTATCCAGATTATGTACGCAGTGCTCCAGATATCTGATGACTTGGTGTGTCTCATTCCTGGACCATAAGAAGAAACCAAATCACAGATCAGGGTCAATAAAATTAACTTCTAAATCAAGCACAAAACAGGATTAATGACCCATGCTAGGATGTGAACATGATAAAATGACCCATGAACTGGGAATGAGGTCTTGAAGTCCCATTCCACCAATGGTACCCAACTAAATGGTCTTGAAGATGATCTAAATTAAACTACTAACGAAGTCTTTGGACATATTAAAACCCCATTCTTAAGTCAAAACCATTTCAGAGTCTGTAAGCAGAAACCAACATATGGAACAGTAATTGTGATGCGATAAAACAAAGAAAAACATATGAAAAAAGACATCGAAGTGTAGGCAAGAGACATCCGCAAATGGGAAAATAATGTGAAGAAACAAGTAAAAATTAAGTTTGAGGAAATCCCTCAAAGAACGCTATGGGCTTGCATGGATTGGGGGTAATTGTTATCAGGGCGATAGATCTCAAATGAACAAGTAAATAGAGGATAGTGGTGGTGGGGGAAGATCGAAATGAGGAAAGACAAAGGCGGAAAATTACACTTCCACTAGACCACTACCATCACTAACCAGTAACCACCAATTTCCGTCCATTCCATTTTTGTTTTAAGCACTGTTACTCAAGTAATAATTACTCAGATCCCAAGTAATCCTAAGAGGAAAGACAAAAGGCAAAAAAAAAATAATAAATCGGTTTTCTAACATGTGCCCCAAGGTCACATAGGTCACATGTTAAAGTAACATGGAAATCAAAGTTGGGCATTAAATATATGATCGAAATTTGAAAAAGTGATTTTGTACAATTTTCCATGATTTAATTTCTTAAAAATTTCTTTTAGTAACCTTAGCATGTGCCCAAAAACAAATAATAAAAAGCAGGAGAAACCCTACGAAAGAGAACACCTAAGAAGATGAGAAGCAAACTCCGAGAGATATAAAAAAAGGTAAGACAAAATAAGTCAAAATTCGTCATCTGCATCAACTATGTATCTAAATCACCACTCTCTAAGACTCTTAAGTTCCTATGAGATGCCTTGGCCCCTTACAATTCAATTTGCCCCTTCAATTTTCTCCATCGAAGCACCCCTTGGTCACCATCACAAATCGCTAAACCACATCTTATCCTCAAATAATTTAACCCGTCTGGTTTCTTCCTCATAAACTAATTCCTCAATGGCTTAAATGATGTTTTCTTGTACAGCCACACATCCAATGTAGCATACACATCTCAATCACTTTCACCATTGGGTCCAGTCTAAACCGGAATTTACAACTGGACTTTCAGATAATCCTAATGGCCAGTTTGGCTTCTTGATCAACAAAAGAAATCAAGCTAAAATTAGAAAAATGAATCTGCAATATTCAGGAGCAACAGAAACAAAATTTTGGTGCTGAGCTTTATGGTGGATAAAAACAAGGGACCTAATGTAGACAGTTCTACATTAAACAACAAAAGTACAAGCCAAATTTACTTTGCATGTGGTTCACTTGAATAACGCATCATGGCAGGAATCAATTTCCTAGGATTCAAGTCCTTCCTTGTCATCCATGATTCTACTGTTTCATAGGCATCGAGCATGATCAGGTCAGGAGCAAACTTGTACTGCATAAACAAGAAATCGCCATTTAAAGCTGTCAGCAATCTCAGATAGACAAAAAGAAAGAACTATACTACCAGGCAACAGGGATTATTTGTTGAATTACTGTCAAGCATCAAAAAACAAAAACAAGGTAATTAAACATTGAGATGGATTAATGCACATCAACCAATCAACAATTTTTTAAGTGAAAGTGAAAGGAGAAGTAGCTTATCCTATACCTGAAGATTTGTCGAAATACCAGGCTTTTCGAGTATTTGTAAAGCTTTCTTTGCTTCTCCTTGCTAGGGATAGAAAATAAGAAAACCAGATACAGTCTATAGTTAGAAAATTAACAAACATATACAGACACGCATTCCAAACAAGTTGATATACAAGTCCAACAAATTAATTTTGAACATTCCAGTATCCCGAAGAATGATTTTGCTACAAAGGTGACACTTGACAGACATTGAAACAATCAGCTTAGTTAGTAACAGGATTAGTATACAGTATTCACAAGTTAGTTTGAGTGGTTGGTAACACCACAAACAATTCCCATAATTCAGCCTATACGGCTGTCCCAAATTCATCAAACTTCTCCTTCAATCTTACATGATCTTTAGATTGTACTTTTTACCAACTTTTCGAATATTTTTGTCCATAAAGCTATGGGAATGAATTGATGATCAGTGAAGGTTGCGAGACTGTGAACTCGATTATAGTTTTATGGGAACTTTTAAGTAAAACATACTAAAATTTTCATTTGAAATCTATTTACACCCTTTCGTGCCCATGAGGTTCCACTGAATCCATTTTGGTGACTCAAGCTTTGGGTTATTCTCCATTTGGGTGACATTTAGTGCAATGGTACCATATTTTCATCATTCAAATGTTTTTAGCATTATAAAATATTCTATTGTTCATTTTTTGAAAGTTCACAGAATTATTTACATTTTATTTAAGTTCAACTATTGGACTTCACTATGCTTAAAAACATCAAGTTTAGATGATTTTGGAATGTGTTAAGAAATTGCTCAAACTACCAGCTATCCAAGTGAGAAATTGCTCCAATGACAGGTCATCAAAGTTGAAAGGTTGAATAAGTGAAATCTGAGACTTCCTAGAACATCTAAGATATTTATTATTTTTGCAACATATATTAAACAACAACTAGGAGATCTCTATGAACTATTACAATGTACAACACAGCGAGTCAGTGCATGACTGCATGGCATTAGAACTTAACCACGTCATATGAGATATGGGCTGTTATGTAAGCAATTCTCGCCTTATCTCAGACATTTTTCTGTACACGCCACTACCAAAATTAGTCAATATTCAGCCGGGTATAAGTAAAAGGTATTAAATCAGGGCCGTGAAATTGTTTTCAAACAGCGGTTACAAAGGGTTATCGTGACTGCACAGTGGCGGATCTACCTTAAGTAATAGGGGGTCATAGACATCCCTAAGGAATAAAAAAATTGATGTGGCCTATTAGTGATTAGACAAGAGGACCCCTTAAAATCAGAAAAAGGACCCCATAATCTGACAATCATACTCATCTCACAAGGATAATAGAAAATAAATGAGGGTAAAGTTGAGGAATAGGGCATTATAGAGCATAGGTAGTAGACTACACCTGCTAGGCTGCTAACTACGACTGTTCGCATTGACACCCAGGACAAAATATAAGGATTAGAATATTTAATTAATTAGTAGCTTTTGTTTTAGACCGTCTTAAAGTAAAATATCTCACAACTTTCTTCATTTTCTTCTTTATTTAATTCGGTTGTAAGAGGCATCTTAAGTTAAGACGGTCTTAAATGATAATTGGTGTTAACTCTGTTAAGTAATAACACTCGTACTCTTTTATAAGTTTTAATTACTGTCAACGTAAATAAGGGCAAAATATTTATTTTCAAGTAAATATCACCCCCTCCCATTTAAAATGATTTCCAGATTGTTTTTTTAGAGTAAAATTTATAAAAAACAAAAATTAGATCGTAATATATTAAAAAAAAATATATAAATGATATGTCATATATATTAATTTGCATTTATTATTAATTAAGAAAACTTAATTTAATTTTGTTACTAGAGAACCTACCACTTCCCACCAAATTATCCATGGTCAAAGTTTCACTCTAAAATGAAATAGGAAGAATAAAAGTAACATATGAATGCCAAAAAAAAAAAACACGTTCAATGTAGTGCATCGAAGACTGTAAAAATAGAGTAGAGAATCATTATGAAAGGGAGGAAGTTTTAAGCAATTTTGCACAATTTTTTTTGTAAATTTGCATAAAATTGACTAAAATATCCCGGAAAGGTACTTTGTCTTTTCATTTAACCTCATTTGCTCCTCTTTGGGAAAGAAATTTTTAAAAGGGCGTTTGGGATAAAAAATTGTCATGTGATCTTGACCGATCCAATTATTTCTGGATCCGCCACTGTGGTCTGTGACTGCAGTCTGCACTTGAGGTAGTATGCTAATATTGGACACACGTATGACACAACAATGACGGACAAGCCACAATATCCAGAGTAAGACTCAAACTAGATGTAGTATCATGTCAATAAAAAACAACTAATACTAGGCCGATACTTATACAACCAATACGGAAAAATAAGCTGCAATAAATGGCGACAATGCACACCCCGCTGTGACACAGAATGCCCTGACAAACAGATATAAAGATTTAATAACAACTTTAGTTTTTCAAATACCCCGATCACACAGCCCATGACCTGCTCCATACTCAGAAAAACAATGCTACTGCTTCTCAAATAATAATAAAGCTAAACAATGTATATATGATAACAAGAGTAAGACTGCGTTATGTTGTTAACACAAGGATAAGACTGCATACACCCGCCCCCCCCCCCCCCCCCCCCCCCCCCCCCCCCCCAACCCTTTGCGGGAGGCACTGGGGTAATGTTGTTGCTGTAATGTATATATGATAAGTAGTAACTAACCTGAATATAGTGATGAATAACAATATCATACTGCCCCTTCAGACTCGCAAAGGTAACCAACTCATTAACCCTACCATAACTGAACAATAAGTGCTGGTTAGTTATTGAAAAACAACGCATCATAAATAACAAAAATGATATCGGTACACTTCGAAACACACGAAAGAAAACAGTGTCTTCATGACAATCAATCAATATCAATATCAATAGATATATATAAAAGAGGCTTTTTTCAAGCAATGTGAGAGACTCCAACTTTTCTAAAACACCTAAGTAATTTTTAACTATTAAATTCCATTTTGTTACTAAGATAGAGTTTCATTGTTAGGATAGAGTTTTCAAGTAGGGTAGTATTTAACTCGTGTTATTTTTAAGACTCCGTCTTAATAGAGACAAATTGGTTGTTAAATAAACAGACCCTTTAATGCTTTCTTATATAGATTAGATCAGAGCAACATATAATTTGTAATGCGTAATGGAGCATACATTTGTCTCCATTGCGTGAATTTAATCACGTGTATTCTTATATCTTTGGAGTTTCTAATTCTAAAATTTGCTTCATAAGAATAATACAATTTAACTCCTTTAGTTTGTTTGGGCACAAAAATTAAACAAAGAGGGAGTCAATTATTAGATGATAAGTCCTAAAATAGAAAAACAAATAAGTAATTGAGACACCAAAAAACGGAATTGGCAAACAAATGCCCGGGCAGAGGGAGTAATTTTGATTTTACAAATTTTTCTTAGAGACGGTCTCTCAATATAGTTATGTGAGACCTCTCACACAATAGGGATTGTAATTGACTTAAAAGCAAGTCTCCCTTGTGACGGGCACATCGGTCAATTACTACTTATGTGTGATTGACTTATTTTTCTCTTCTTTTTTTTGTTACTTACAAAAGTTGTTTTTGCTATGTTTCACACTAATAAGTCTAGGACGGTCTCTTACAAAACTTACCCATTATATCAAACAACTTTTTCTTTATACTACTTAATTAAATGCAAGAGCGGAGACTTTTTTCGAGACAATA
>VHZZ01001211.1:63237-77768 GCA_009801015.1 Silene noctiflora | reverse complement strand
ATATATGTAATATATTTATATAAATATATAACCTCTTAAAATTGTATGGCTAAATAGTAAAAGTAATTATGTTAGTATTGAAAAAAAATTGTACTAACATTGGATATAATAATATGTTAGTAATCACTCATTTGAATAGTCAAAGTAACTGTATTAGCAAGGGGAGTGGTGAAAGTAATAGAAGCAACAACGGGAATAGTGAAATTATCAATATTCATGCGACAGTAGTGAATGTAACAATTAATTACGGCGGGAGTAATGAAAGTAACAATAATTATGACGGGAGTAGTGAAAGTAACCGTGGTAGTAACTGATATAATAAAAGTAACAATACTAATAATAAAATAAAAGCATATATGAACAATTAACTAACTAATCGATATAAGTAAAATATTAATAGCGGAGTAGTGAATTTGTCTCATAATTTATTCATCGTAATTTTAAGATATGACATAAAAAAAATATTAGAAATAAATTTATGAGTTATGCAACTTTAAAATAGTTTTATTTAATTGAAAATAAATTTAATGGTAAATAGAGGTAGCCCGGACATAGTCGGGCACCAATACTAGTAAACTTTAAATATTTATGAAACTATTTTATAAAGTATCCTTTCTCAATATTTGGTAAAAATTTGTGTAGGTGAGGTTTTAGGATATTTTTGTGACAAAAATGCAAAGGTTGGATTATTACTGTTTAAGTTAAAAGGTTGGGTTATTTTTGGAAGACTTATCAAAGGTTGAATTATTTTTGTTAAATTCGCCGAAACAAAATAACAATATCAAAAACCCATTATTTTTATTTACCAAAATAGAAAGGTAATAATTTATTTGGTATAAATCATAATCAATAACAATACAATAAACACAAAAACTTCAGAGAGACAGTCTCTCAATAGTGTTATTGAGAGACTTCTTAATTGTGTTATTATTGAGAGACTTCTCAATAGTGTTATTGAGAGACTTCTCAATAAATTATGAAAATCAAAGCTAAGTATTTACTTATCGAGTTAATTTTGGGTTGGTGACAAATCCCCAAGACTAAATTCGATTGTTGTTTATTACCTGCTAACTTATTACGGAATTTATAAATTTTATAAATCATAAAAAAAGAAAAATCTTCATCTCTTCAGTCATCACTTGTTGACCAAAAATGCATTGCTCGTCTTATTTTGGGTTTGTTTTATGTCACTGGTATTATAACTCGCTAAGTTGTATATGCGTCTTATATTCATATTGATGATCTTATTTTCGGGTTTTTTTATGCTATGTTGAATCGTCGATTTTCATCAACCTCAAAAGGTAAGAAATCAATAAAATGGTGGAAAAACTAACTGTCCTTAGTCCTTACATTCCTTGCTTTAGATTGATTTGGTTCTAAAGCCTTACTTAGTTATTCCCCCCGTCTAAGTTATTTGTTACTACTAATTATCATGGACTCTATCGACATTGCATATACTTTCTATAGTGAACAATGGAGTACCAAATCTGAGTATTTCTAAACAATCTTCTAAGAATTACTTGGTGCCAAACTGGTCTTTTTGTGAAACAACACATATAATCTGATACAAATGCTGGCAGTCCAGGTGCAACTCTGAATGCTGCAGAGGGAATTGCATCAGAAGAGCTTACTGCAACAATGGTCTGTGGGCCGGAAGTCGCTGAAAAGAGGAGGTATGGCCCAAAGAACAAGGAGTCCACTTTCTGTCAATCAGCCCACCAAAGGAAGGATACTAGGAATGTCTTGGGATGCTGACAATAGCCGTTGTAACAACATATGAGGACCAGGGGAGATGTACAACAATGAGTCAGCAATAGTACAAGTAGCATGTGCTCTTTTATTTAATTTGCAGCTAATAATTGTGTGTTGTCTTAGCTTAGCCTCCAAGGCAAATCTTATCTATAAGTAGTCAGTTGTAAGGAGAGCAAGGGCATGAATGAAAATTATCAGAAATTGTCCTGTATTGGATTTTTCTAAAAACCCAGGCAATAATCATTTTGTTGCAGTTTTAAGCTATAATTAGCCTATCAATTTATTCTGAGTTGAAGAGCTAATTGTTTATCCCTTTAATTTTCTTGCAAATTCCTTTACATGTTATCATTTGGTCATCAGAGCATTTGATCCTTGGCATTAATCTTAAACAAACATTCCAGAAAATCAAAAACTTTATTATTCATTTCTTTACGTTTCACCAGCACAAAACAAAAAAATTTGCTAAACCTAGGAACAAAAAAAGGATGTCTAGCACTGGAGCAGAAAAATAAAAAATGCAACAACTAAAGGAGCAGGTTGCTGCACTGTCTCAACAGATTACAAACATGGCTGCTGAGAAGGAAAATAACCATGGTAACAATTCCCACTTTAACTCCATGAACAAACCTAAAATAAAATTTTCATACTTTAACGGTAATGATGTTGATAGTTGGTTGTTTAAGTGTGAGCAATATTTCACTGTGGATGTTGTTGATGATATTATGAAGGTGACCATTGCATCTGTGCACTTAGAGTCAAAAGCCTTAGCATGACATCAATCCTTCACTAAAAACAAGACCTCTATCATACCATTGGGATGAGGGGAGTACTCTCTGGCCATTAAGGCTAGGTTTGGAGATGCTTATAAGGATCATATGTCAGAACTTTTGGACCTCAAGCAAACAGGTTCTGTGCAGGATTACCTAGATGAGTTTGACACCCTCATTAGTAAGCTAAGTTTACAACCAAACTATGCCCTTAGCTGCTTCTTATCTGGGTTGAAAGACAAAATCTCTGTGATGGTTAAAATGCTGAAACCAAAGACCATTCAAGAGGCATTTAGCCTAGCCAAATTACAGGAGACAACTCTGTCATTAAACAAAGCCAGCCCTTCTTATTCCAAACCATCCACTTATAAATCATACCCAAACAAACCCTCACAAAACCCTACACCCAAGCCCTTTTTATCCCAGAAATCACCACAGAAAATCCCTATCAGCACCCCAAAATACAGGAATGTTGATGCTGAGTTTGAAGAAAGAAAAGCAAAAGAACTGTGTTTTAAATGTGGGGAGAAATATACTCCTCATCATGTTTGCAACAGCAAGAGAAAACTCTATGACTTAGAAGTAGAGGAGTCAGAAGATGAGTTAGAGGAGACTGGGGAAGTTGAGGAGGAAGGAGAGCATGGGGAATTTGCACAGATATCTGTCTATGCACTGGTTGGACACAATACCTGTCAAACTATGAGAATACCTGGGTTGGTGGGGAAAAGAACATTGAGCATTTTTTTAGATAGTGGGAGCTCTCATAATTTTATTGACCTAAGCATCTCTGAAAAGATGGGCTTACCACTGGTGCCTATAACCTCATTTAATGTTTTTGTAGCAAATGGAGGAATGTTACTATGTTCCACGAAAACATGTAGGCTACAGTGGAAAATTAGAGGGGTGGAATTTAGAGCAGACTTTTTTGTCATACCTCTTGGTGGGTGTAATGTTGTGCTTGGAATTCAGTGGTTGGGAACCCTTGGACCCATCACTTGGGATTTCAGGAATTTAACTATGGAGTTTGAATATAAAGGGAGTAAGGTGCTTCTTAAAGGGACAAATCAATCCAAAATCAAACTTGCATCCCTTAAAAATATAGAAAGAGCTGTGGTAGAGGGAGCGCAATTGACAATGATACAGTGCCAGGAGCCTGGGTGGAATTATTTTCCATCCAGATGACACCTGTAGAAGTAATTCACCCTGAGATGCAGCTCGTGTTGGACAGCTTTAAAGATGTGTTTGTTATCCCAAAGGGACTGCCACCCTTCAGGGAAGGACATAATCCCAAAATAATTCTGAAAAATGGGGCAGAACCAGTAAACATCAGACCTTACAAGTGTCATATGCTGCAAAATGACATAATAGAAGCCATGGTTCAAGAATTGCTAGAAATTGGGGTCATTCATCACAGTACCAGTCCATATGCATCCCCTGTGATCTGGTGAAGAAAAAGGATGGATCATGGAGAATGTGTGTGGATTATATGGAACTCAACAAACAGACCATCAAAGATAAATTTCCCATACCCCTTATTGAAGAATTGCTTGATGAACTAAGTGGGTCACAGTACTATACTAAGATTGACTTGAGATCAGGATTCCACCAACTCAGAATGGAACCTGAAGATGTTTATAAGACGGCTTTTAGAACCCACCATGGGCATTTTGAGTACTTAGTGATGCCATTTGGTCTCCCCAATGCACCATATACCTTCCAAAGTTTGATGAATCAAGTATTTCAGGAATACTTAAGGAAATTTGTATTGGTGTTCTTTGATGATATATTGATATACAATCCAGATTGGGAGATGCACTTAAAACATGTAGAATGGGTCCTGGAGCTAATGAGGGCTACTAAGCTATATGCCAAGCCTTCAAAATGCAGTTTTGGGGTCAAGGAACTGGAATACCTTGGTCATATTGTATCAGTTGATGGGGTAGCAACTGACCCTTCTAAGGTCTCAGCTGTTAAAGAGTGGCTTGTTCCCACCACAGTCAAGGAATTAAGGGGATTCTTAGGGCTTAAAGGGTACTACAGGAGATTTATAAAGGGATACAAAATCATGACCAAGCCCCTTATCCTGCTCCTGAGGAAAAATGCCTTCCAGTGGGGCCTATAGGCAGAACATGCATTTGAAAAGCTGAAGGAAGACATGACAAGTGACAACAGCTCCTGTCTTGGCTCTCTCATACTTCTCCAAACCTTTTGTGGTAGAGACTGATGCATCAGGGGAGGGAATTGGAGCAGTCCTTATGCAGCAGCACCACCCAATAGCCTATATCAGCAAAGCACTGTCTCCCAGACACCAAGCCTTGTCTGTCTATGAGAGGGAATTACTGGCCATAATCCTAGCAGTCTCTAAGTGGAGCCAATACCTTGCTGTTAGGCAGTTCATAATTAAGACTGACCATCAGAGTCTCAAATACCTCCTAGAACAAAGGATAACCAACCCTCTACAACAGAAATGGCTAGCCAAGTTACTTGGATATGACTATGTCATAACATATAAGAAGGGCAAGGAGAATGTTGCAGCTGATGCCCTTTACAGGGTGCATAGTGCAGAATTATCACAGATATATATCAGTACATTGAGCACTGACCTATATGAATCAATACAGTCAGCATGGGAGAATCATCCAATACTTAAAGATATAATTGAGGAGCTCAAGACAAATCCTGCCTCTCATAAAGACTACTCTTGGAGAGGGGGAGCAACTGAAGAGAAAATAGAAGCTTGTAGTAGGAAGTCATGGTGAATTGCCAAGAAAACTAATTACCATCATGCATGACACACTACAGGCAGGACATTCTGGGGTGGAAGCTACATATCAGAGGTTGAAACAGAAATTCTATTAGAAAGGGATGAAAAGGGATATACAGGAATACATTAAGAAGTGTGATGTCTGTCAACAATGCAAATATGAGACTGTAGCTACTCCAGGGAAGATCCAACCCCTCCCAATTCCTGAAACAATCTGGACTGAGATCAGCATGGACTTTATAGATGGTCTACCTAAATCCATGGGAAAAGATTCCATAATGGTAGTAATTGACAGGTTGAGTAAAGCAGCACACTTCATAGCCTTAGAGCACCTCTATTCTGTAGCTACTGTTGCCCAAGCCTACTTTGATGAAGTGTACAAGCACCATGGAATGCCATAAAGCATTGTGTCTGACAGGGATTCCATATTCCTAAGTAATTTCTTGCAGGAGTTACCATCCATGGTGTGGCTTTGAACTTAACCTTCTATTACCACCCTCAATCTGATGGGCAGACTGAGGTCACTAACAGATGCCTAGAAACCTACCTAAGGTGTTTCTGTTGTGAAACCCCACAAGACTGGTGTAAATGGCTACCATCAGCAGAATATTGGTACAACACCTCCTATCACAGCAGCCTGAAAACAACTCCTTATGAGGTCCTGTATGGGATACCACCACCAATCCACATACCTTACATGGCAGGGGAAAGCAAGGTTGATGCAGTTGACAGCACCTTGACCAGTAGAGAGGAAGTTATTCAGCTGATCAGGATGAACCTATCTAGAGCTCAGAATAGAATGCAGCAGCAGGCTAACAAGAAGAGGACTGATAGGTAGTTTAATGAGGGAGACTATGTTTATCTGAAATTGCACCCCTATAGGCAACAATCAGTGGTTAGCAGGGGGAATCAGAAACTGGCAAAGAGGTACTTTGGACCTTATCAGGTTGTCAAAAGAATTTGAGCAGTGACCTACAAATTGGCATTACCCATGGGATCTAAGATACACCCCACCTTTCATGTCTCTTTGTTGAAATATCACCATGGACCCCTGCCAAATATTGAAGAAATACCAGGCCAGACAAGCCCTGAAAGTGTTATGCCTGAAATGGTTTTGGCTAGGAAGTCTGTGAAAAGAGGAAGGATAAATGCTACAAAAGTCCTAGTCAAATGGAGCCACTCCTCTTTAGAGGATGCTACTTAGGAATTCTTGTTTGATCTTCAGAAGAAATCCCCTACTTTTGATCCTTGGGGACAGGGATCATTTCAAGAGGAAGGTACTGATACAAATGTTGGCAGTCCAGGTGCAACTCTGAATGCTGCAGAGGGAATTGCATCAGAAGAGCTTACTGCAGCAATGGTCTGTGGGCAGGAAGTTGCTGAAAAGGGGAGGTATGGCCCAAAGAACAAGGAGTCCACTTTCTGTCAATCAGCCCACCAAAGGAAGGATACTAGGAATGTCTTGGGATGCTGACAATAGCCGTTGTAACAGCATATGAGGACCAGGGGAGAAGTACAACAATGAGTCAGCAATAGTACAAGTAGCATGTGCTCTTTTATTTAATTTCCAGCTAATAATTGTGTGTTGTCTTAGCTTAGCCTCCAAGACAAATCTTATCTATAAGTAGTCAGTTGTAAGGAGAGCAAGGGCATGAATGAAAATTATCAGAAATTGTCCTGTATTGGATTTTGCTAAAAACCCAGGCAATAATCATTTTGTTGCAATTTTAAGCTATAATTAGCCTATCAATTTATTCTGAGTTGAACAGCTAATTGTTTATCCCTTTAATTTTCTTGCAAATTCCTTTAAATGTTATCATAATCCGTATATTATAAGGCGCAATTGAGAGAATATCATTCATATAATAATGTTCTAATTGAACGAATGACAAGGCAATAGGTTTTTATCCTAGGTTCGTTATCACTAAGTAGACTATATAATCAGATGTGCTGGTTGTAAAGAATAGAACTCGAGCTTTATAATGTGTTTACGGGAGCTTAAACCTACAAATTACGAGCTTTATTTGAAAGAATCCGAACTTCATTATAAAAATACTGAACTTTTAAAGAATTATAATGAAACTCGAAAAATACTGACTACTAGTCAGTGACTAGGCAATAGCTCAATTAGATTTTAATTTTTGACATTAAAGAATTAAAATATAAATGAAAAATTATAAAAATTCGAAAAAAATAGACATAAGATCATTTAAATTGGTTATGATTGTACAATGCTCTTATACAATGAGTTGTATAATAGTATCTCTCATTTGTTACTTCATATCTACCCAAAAGTATTACAAAGTTTCTTTCGGCATTGCTAAAAAATTGATCGTACAAGAGAATTATGACTTGAATACACGATATTCATCTCAAATCAATGGTACATGAAACCCTGCCAAAAATGCAATTATTACGGAAGCAAATACGCAAACAAGTCTTGTAGAGGAATTCCATAAACTTGGTGCAGAGCTAGAAGGGCCGGGGGATATTGTGGTTACAGCAGCATTAGCAGGGGAAGATGCAATTGAAGAAGGAGACGGAGCAATCGCGGAAGTGACGGGCTTGAGTACGTGGATGTCGACCTTCTGTCCCGTCTGACAGTGACCAGGGACGCCACACAGGAAGAAATAGTGGCCAGGTTTGGTGATTGTTATGGTGTCATTTCCTGTGGTGTGAGTTGCAATCGGGGATGACGCATTGCATTCCTTATACTCTGCATGTCTCACTTGCATAACGTTGTGAAATTGTGCGTTGTATTGGAACACTGTAATTGCCAAATTAAAAATCAGAGTACACATTGAGTTGAAAAATAGTCATATAGGGAGGGAGGGGGAAATGACTCTTTAACAACAAAGATAGAATTCAATTTGAAGGGTTATAATATGAGTAGATTTGAAAGAGTAAACGAAGAATATAATTGATTAACTAAACAAGAAAACCGAAAAAATTAAATTCAAAAAAGTCGGAACATAATAAGATACATGGGTTTGATTGGGACATGTTTTGACAAGTGATCACCATCATAACTTCATACATAAGATTCATGGTACAAAAATATACCCACTAAATTAATGGTCCATTGTAAAACATTATTCCATTCAAAAAATAAGGCATTTTGTGCCTACCCACCGATCAATACCATTATACCAAGCGTGCAACATTATCACTAGTTTATAACGGGAGGGGGCTCGGTCCCCATTGACTTTTTATATTACAGTGTAAAATTAACCGTAGACTCCCCTTGATTCAATGATTGAGTCGTAAAATTCATCCATGAAATCAATAGTTTAATTTTAACCTTCTTATTGTTTTTTCACTCTAAGAATCGCCACTTAAAATAGTCGGTTTAGAATCGTCCAAAATGCCATATAATTGTTGAGGACTAGTGAGTGGTTAGGAAATAGGAATACAACGTTTACTTACCAGATTACCAGTTGATAGGTCGCAACAGATACATGTAATTTGCATCGATTTTGAAATGCCGGATCGGAGCAAAACAACAATAACGACTAGAGTAAGTTTTGGATAATGCCATGTCTAGTGTTTTTTTAAGTGAAAATGTCATGCGTAGCTTAGTCTTTTTAAAGGAAAATGCCATGTTTGAGTTTAACGGAAAAGACATGTCACGAAGGAACGGCATGTTTGCATCATTCCATGTCTAATTAGTCGGTAAGCCACTAAGCCTCGTATAATTTGTCGGATTCGCTAATTATCGTCTTGTAATAACTTTTGAAAGAAATTTCATATAAAGTACGGATTAATGTACAATACAAAAATAAAAATTGAGATATATTGTAAGCCGAATATTTTGTGACAAAAAAAAATTAAACACGTGAGTTGGAGATAATATCAAAACTCGATAGAGTCGATTTTATTTGCATGGCTCTTTTTTTATTTCTTTTTTTTTAATATGTACTCCGTATTTCATACCTTAGCCGAATTTTAAAAAGAAAAACTTTATGTAGATTTTAAAATCATACTTTTTAAAGTCACAGTTCGATGATAAGTTTTAAAATCATACTGCACTTTTTAAAAAGAAATATTTTATACAGGTCTTTGACAAACCCGTTAGCATCATATTCGTCTCTTAGTAACCTCATTACACTGATAAAAGAACTCGATAATAAATTTCAAAAACTAAAGAAACAGAACAGACATAGTAGAAATCATACTTGTAAAACGCCCGACTAACTAGGAAAAAAAAAACGAATTGAAGCGACAAAACATACCAACAACATCACCAAGATGGAAAGTTTTGGTAGCAGCCCACTGTTTGTAATCAACATTGCCAATGGTAGTCCAACCAGAAGAGTCCCCCACCTTATAAACCACGGCATACGCCGGCGAAGCGAAGAACATGATCAATACAATGGCAGCTACGGCCATATCTTGCCCTTGTACTAGCTTACTCATAATTGGCTCCGATCCTTCTTGTGTATATCTAGTTGGTTTGAGAAGTAATGATAGAAGATTATGATTTATTGGGAATTAAATCAATTTGTATGGTATGTGTTAGAATATTGCTTTTTATAGAGGATTTTGGTAAAGTTTTGAGAGTGAGTACACTTAACGACTTTGAGAATTGGCTTGCAAGTTTGAGAAGGTAAAGTTAGGTGTCTTAGTCCTTGCTTCAAACCTTGACAAAGACTCTAATATTCTAGGAATACCCTCTTTGGTTAGTTGTTCAGTCCTATTCCAAGCACTATGCCACTATTTGCACCAATATATACTCTCCTTGCCGGTTACGGAGTATTTATTTAATTATTATGTTATTAATATCTCATTTATTTGTTTATCTTTTTATATTGGCAATATTTTAAAAGTCTAATTTAATTATCAATGTAATGTGTTGTTCACTTGTCACTTAATAACATCACTCCCAACTGATCACCTCCCCTTTTCTAAATCTTTATGCCAAAACAAAAATAAACAAATAACAGGGGAGTAATATATTTTACTCACTGCTATTTTTATATGTATTTATATTTTTTGATTTTTTTTTTTAAATTTTGCCTATATAAAATTCCACCGGTATAATTTTAACAAGTTCTAACCAATCCAAACCTTCGTCATCTCATCTATAACGATTTTTCTAAAGTGTGCTCCATGACACATGTTAATAAGCTAAATATAATAAGATTAACAACATATTCTCCCTAATTATGACAATAATTAGCTTATACTTGAATATCTCATGAGAATATGTTGCCAATCTTACTATATTTAGATTATTAATGTGTGTCACGTTAGGAAAACCGAACCAACTGCACGATACTATCACACTATTTTATATACACACTTATAATTACAATAAACAATAAACAATTTACTTTATTTCCTTCACTTTAATCATTTATTCACCTCCTTTTTTATTATTTATTAGAGATATTTTAGTTATAAATAAACAAATAACATCAGCGTGAAAAGTATTTCTATTCAAACTAAAGTGTTTATCGAGACTTTCATGCATGATGGATTGATGGTGCATTGTATATTTGTATGTCATGAGGGACTTAAAACGTACATTATCGATCCTTATTTTACCCATTTTTCATCCCTATATATAGGGTAATTTATCTTACTTTGTTTATACATGGAAAATTTGGAGGAAAAACCACTTCACTTTAATTTAGGAGATAGTATATAACACCCACAAATATTACAATACACATTATAAATATGATTATTAAAGAAAAAGAAGAGAGGAAATTAATATCTTAAATAATAGAGATCAAGAATTATGTTTGAAAGTTTCAACATATCGAACAAAAGTTAGATCTAAAGGTGAAATGATATTAATTAAGTTAAATTAAGTTCAATTCAGCTTAATTAAAAAAAAAAATTAGATCCTATCATTTCAATTCTGAATGATTGACAGTCGATTACACACCTCTTAAGGCTTGCTTGGATGGGTAAAATGGGGGAAATAAATAGAGAAGTAATAGTAAGGTGCATTTTCCATGTTTGGTATGAGAGTAATTATTCACCTCCCGAATCTATTACCCTCATGAAGAGGTAATAGATTACCCACGCACCCTCCCCACTGGGTAATAAATATGGGAGTAAAACATATCATCAGTAATCATTACTCTTATATGTCAAACCTATAATCAGTGAACTAATTACCCAAGTAATTAACTTTCCCAATAATTATCACCAGATTAGATTTTACCCCTTAATTATTCCATGTATTCCAGGCAAGTCGTAAGATAACTCTAAAATCCACTAACTATTTAGGTAGGGAAATCAGGATCGATTCCATATGAAGACTAATCGATTTAAATGAAATTAACTATGTTTATCGGGTACAAAACAGACCGTTGGTTGATCGACTAAACTAAACAAATAAGTAAATAAGTAAGAATGAAATTGAGTGTAAAAATACAAGGAGAAGGGATTAGAGTCGTCGATTCATTATGGATAAAATGGGATAAACACGGGTTATAATTCAATCTCACAAATTGGTCAAAAGGGTAGTGATAAGGTCTACTCAGATCGTTAATCGCCCAAGAATGCACCTAGCGAGTTCTTGGTACATACTAGGGAACTCTATCGATTGCAATATGTCTAATCCTTTCCAGGCTTTCTATCTTAGGTCGGGATTTACAAAGTCAAATAATCAATGGCTTTTAACTAATTTTTTATAATTATAGGTTGGAATTACGATTTAGCATAGAAAGAACGATCGATTCAATAAACGTCCGAAATTACTCCATAGATCCCCTAACCTTAGTAATTAAATTAGCTACTCATATATGAAATAACAATTCACAACGGTCGTATCCCAAATAAAAGATACCCTAAGGACACAAACGTAGATAGTGAAGTAATGAGTCGAACCACAAGGAGATGAAATTAAACTGCTTATTATCTATGAACAGATTTTAGATTAGTCTATCTTAAGTTTAAGACGGTCAAGTATATACTACTTGTGTATATTGTTTTTCCTAGAGGTGGCAATCATTGTCACGACCCGAAAACACGACACGGTGTTAGCGAGTTAGGGTTAAGAGGTTGTGATCCATTTAACTAATTTGGTCGACACATACACGACAGGAAACTTAAATGCATAGAGATAGGGTTGAGCTTTTCTGAGACGAACCCGATGCGAATAATCCAATTATTTAAAAGTGTCATAATATATTTGGGTTGAGTCAATAATACAGGTCAACCTAGATTAAACATGACCTACTTAAAGCTAATTAGATTAAACAGGTCGGATATGGTTATAGAAAAAATAATTAGGTTGGGTTAAGACTTAACCCTTAGGATGAGACAAAAAAATTATTTATGTTATTGAGCGGAGTCAGGATTGGATAATGTTGACCCGATTAAAATTCACACGGATATGAATACGTCACGATCAAATCTGCTTGTCAAGTCTAGTTTTTCAGCTTGTCTCATTGAACACGGGCACAATCTATCACAAGTTGAAGACGGATAATATCTCTCTCACAATATCACAAGTGAGAGGGCAAGTGAGGTGCTCCATTTAATTCCCACTTTATTTGTCACTTGAATATTATGAAAGAGAGACACTACCTGTGTTCAGTTTGTGACGGGTAGTATCCGTCTTTAATGAGAATTTGTGCTTGTTTTTATACATGATTTTTATATAAATAAATGATATGATATTTGATCGTTTTAAATTTAAAATTGAGAGGTTAATTTTAAATGCCAATTTATGGGAAAAAGAAAGATAGAAAAATGGTAGGGATAGGACCAAAAAAGACGTCATATAAAATATGTAGTCTGCCACTTTCCACGAACGTGACAAAAGGCCAACGCAAAAACTAAACGCACAGTAAAAGTAGAGCAAAGATAGGAGAATAGATAGATTATTATATTATTACAGTATATTATTATTATATTCTTCAGATAAACAAAATGCTAAATATTTGATGGGTCCCACCATCTCGGAACTTCTGTGACCAACAACACTCCATGTCTCCGACCTTTTCCCGCCCACCTAACTCTCTCTCAGCAATCTGCACCGTAAATCCCTCAATAATCCAACGGCTAAGATTCCGTCCTGGTCCCACATCACCTGCTTTTGGCCCACATTCCATGTCATCTTCTAATCTAACGGCTGTCACGCTCCTAGGAATACCCCTCACGAGATCTACGCTGTTGAAAATACTCGGGGCCCACATCTCTGTTATTTTAGACTTTGACAGAAATAAATGGTGGTAATATCCAGTTATTACTACTACTCATCACAGGTGGGGTTGGTCGTGGGCCGTGGGGGTGGTGTTTCTTTATTATGGGTCCCGCTCAATATTACCTCCCACTTTTCCAGATTTTTTAAATAACCCAATTTTCGCTATCTTACTATTTTGTATGGATTTGAGAGAGTATTAGCTAAGTTATTCGAGAGTAAGAGATGGGGAATTCTTAAAATTTCGTTTTTTGGTGAGAAACTTTAAAAATACACAAATTCTTATTGAAGACAGACACTATTCGTCACGAGTTGAAGACAGATAATACCTCTCTCACAATATGCAAGTTGCACCAACTATAGGGTATTAGGGTGCTCCATTCCGCCCAGCTTACCCTCTCACCTGCCTTATTGTGTGAGAGACATTATTCGTCTTCAGTTTGTGACGGATAGTGTCCGTCACAAGCAAGACGTTTTATTAAAAATATATGTGCCTAGTTTTTTTTAAGGTAATGGAGATATATTTTAATAAAACAACGATTAAAAAAAAACATAAAATTAAACAAAAAATTTCATTTTTGTCAAAATTTTAAGGTTTTATCTCTGTTTACATTTTAAAAAAAATGCAATTTTTTTTAAAACCTAAAACATAACTTATTGGAGTTTTTATGGTACGAGAAAATGAATTTATCGTGAGATTTTGGTTAGTAGGCTCAGTTTCACTTTTTGTAAAATTTATGACGCCTAATCGCTACAATCTAAACTTTAGAGGTTTAATCTCACGACCGGCCAAAGTAAGGGGCTCAATTACCACTCTCATGAGTATATCAGTTTTATTAAGACGAGTAAATCTACTTACTATAAAGGCCATAATATTTCCGTGGCTCCTATTGGCTGCAGGTATTCAGGAAAAAGAGGACCCACGTTTTACAAAATGATTTAATTACTCTCTCACCTCATTGCATTCATTTCAATTTCAATACATTCAGAGTTTTACTAGTTTTATACCCGTGCAAAAAATGCACGGGTTTACTATATAAAAATTGGAAAAGAAAATATATAAATAACGTTCTAATGTTATTCGTTC
>VHZZ01001211.1:23411-40997 GCA_009801015.1 Silene noctiflora | reverse complement strand
CTTTAATGTAAATATTATATAGTTTTGGACTTTTGGTTAAATTATAATATAAAGATGCCTTGGTGAAGAAAATTTATGGAAATTACATTAAATTAGAGTAATTATATTTAGAGAACATAATAATAGGGTGATTTTCCTTAAAATTAACATGCTTCACTTATGGTATTAATTAACATCATCATATAATTATAAATTAAATTAAAATTTAAATAGCTTCCTTAAGAAAATTTTCCTTAAAGATTTAGCTTATACTATATAATTTATTAGATGTCAAAGATGTTAATTGTTTAGAATAGATAAATATTACGTTTTATAAGTAATATTAAGAACGACGGATAATGAAATTAACATTATTAAATGCGGGGTAGTGAGAGAAACAATAATGATGGCGGAAGTAGTGAAAATAACAATAGTTACAACAAATGTATTGAAATTAACAGTAGCAACAACAGAAAAAATATGAAAAATTAACTTACAATTCAATTTAAGAAAAATATTTATTTAGTTAGATATAAATGAGTTTGATAAAACTAACGGGAATGGATATAACCGTAAAATAGCGTGAGTAGTCAAAGAAACAGAAGTGAATATAATAGTATTAACATGAGATGTCGTGAAAATATTAAGATTGACTGCGGGAGTAGTGAATATGTCTCATAATTTGTTGATAAATTTTAAATTTCAGTATAAATGGTAAAAAAAATAAGTTAAACAAGTTTAACATAAATTTGACGATAAATAAAGGTAACGAAAATAAAATTTGACGATAAATAGAGGTAGCTTGGGCGGAGCCGGACAACAAACCTAGTTAACCAACGTTGCTAAGCCAATAGAGCGACTATGTTATAAAAAAAAATTCTATTGACTTGGCAACGTTGGTTAATGAATCATTTAGTGCAATTTACATCTCTACTAGTTTTAGACCCGTGCATAAAAATGCACTGGTTGTTTTTGAAAAATTGTGGTGATTTTTTTTCAATTTTAAATATATTATTTTATGAAATTATTTGTTATGTATTACAAAGGTGATTTTTTCAATGTTAAAAAAGTTAGCATATTTAATAGTGTAAATACTACGGTATTTTTTTTCCGATTTTTAAAAATTTTCATTTCAGTATTTTTTTTTGCGAGATCTTTTAGACGTATATTTGTTATGTTGATTAATTCCTTGGTTATTAAATTTACTTAGTTAATGATGCATTAAAATTTTAATGAAGTAAGAAATTAATTAATCAAAATTGATATGAATTATGTATAAGTAGTGGTGGGGTCAAAAGTTTTTTATCTCCTTAACTTAGGCCTTATTTGGTAAAATGAGATGAAAAGGTAACTGAACCCTGAAAAGGCACTTGAAACCTGAAAAGGTACCTGAAAACTGAAAAATTAACTGAAACCTGAAAAGGTAGCTGAAAATTATGATCTTAAAAGGTACCTGGTTTTTATTAAAACTGTTTGGCAAATTAGCAGAAAAGGTGGCTGATATTTGGTCAAATTACGTGAGAGGACATTGTATAAATGAAATAGCTGTTTGTTTTCTTACTAGTATAGATCCCGTGCTACAACACGGTAATTTTAGATTTACAATTTATTAAACTACATTTTCAATTTTTATTTTTAATAAGAAAATACATAAATATTGTTACATTATTGTAAAAATACTTCATATTCCATATTACTAAAACAAAAAACAAATTGTGTAAAACATTTGAAAATTGCGAGATAATCTCCGTAAGGATTGATGAATATTGTGTAAATTATTTTGAGTATATATGTATATGTATTTACGGTATATACTTGCAATACTTGTCAATTAGTGAAGCTAGTTCCATTAGTGAGAATATTATCGAGAATATAAAAGATTTGATTGTAATCCTCACTTTCATTTCATATTATTTGAGCTGTAGAATAGAATAAAAAGAAATATACCGAGAAATATGCAAGTTGAGCACAATTTGCTTAGTTGAGCGGAAATATGTTAGGTGTGTTAATCTTTTAGTATATAGGAGATTTTAAATAACATTTGTGTACAAATTAGAATGTAGTATTTATGGTATGAAATTAATTAGGGGATAAATATTAGATATTAGATAGTAGAATGTAACTTAAGCGCAAAAGTTAGGCGGGAAAAACTTTAGCTTTGTTAATCTTTTAGTATATAGGCGATTCCCAAAATAATTGAAGGGTAAAAAGGAAAGTAAAATAAAAATAGGTACCTCAAATCTAAAAAGCTACTCTAAGTAGCTTTTCATTTCATGTAGTTTATTTGGACAAATATACTTGCCAAACACTACCAAATAAATAAGCTACCTGAAATTTTTGACAAAAAAACTACTTTTGTCAAAACAGGTCTCTGAAAAGACATGTCAAACAGAGTCTTAAGCACTCAATTAAAAATCTTAAAAAGACTTGGCTTTTATATAATGTAGATCCTATATGGAACCATTACTATTTTTTTTCTTTAAACACCATTCTAAACTATCTAATATGGAATACATGAGTTTCTTATCTATAGGATCCGACAAGCTTAAAAATACTAACAAAAATTCCGAGATGTTGTCAAAGATAATTAGATATACGTATTTCTCATAACATTATAATTTCATGATGACTTAATTTTCGTAAATGTCTTCTCAATTTTGACATTTGTTACTCGATTTGCGACAAAGCACGTGTACATATAATACATCACTAGTATAAATCCGCGCTGCATGCGCAATATTTATTAGGGGTAAGCAAAAATATACGATACTACTTTATAATACGGATATGATATGGTATACGGTTTGAGTTATATAGATTTCCGTATATACGATACTAAAACCCGTATATATGATATGGTTTTTATAAAATCGTATCGTATCCGGATTGAGCAAAAAACTAAACCATATATACGGTTTCTAACACGGTTTGAAGTTTGTGTATAAAATAATAAAAAACACAAAGTTTCTTTTTCAACTTTTCACTCTTCGAATGTTTTTTATGACTTATTTTCACTAATCTGAATCAACAAAAATTAGCCATTTTTTACCTCCTTTGTCCTCTTTATCCTCCACCCTGCTGTCAACCATTCCTGCATACTTTCTCCCTCTTCCCCAACAACCACCAAAAGCCATTATATTCCACCACTAACCTAAACCACCACCTTTGGGCACTTGTCAGCAAACCGTATCCGTATACACCATTTTCGGAAAACCCGTGTATATGGTTAAACCGTACCAGATACGCATAGTAATTTTTGCGATTTTGAAAACCGTATACCCGATAAGGTCGAGTATATGGTTTTGCTCACACGTATTATTTATAGATCATTTAGTTTATAATGTATTATTTATAGATTTAAAATTGATATATTAATAAATTTTCATATTTTAATATGAGGATAAAAAATTGAAATGAAAAACTAATCAAAAGAATTGAGTAAAGTAATAAAATGTGTATTTTAATAAAAACTTTACCTGAAAACTAATGATTTCAATTTAAAAATTTTCTCAATTAATTTTAAAGATTTTTTGTCATAAAATTAATAATATCAGTTCATGATTTTTTTAATACGAATTAAGTATGTGATAATTTTTTTATACGAAACTAATAATATTAATTTATCGTTTTTTCATATACTAATTTTTAGATTTATACCGGTTTTGTTTTATTTTAATTAGAAGATTATAATGATTAAAGATAATAATTTAATAAAAATATAGTCTTGTTTTCTTATTTAATCAGATTCCTTTTGGAGAGCAAATTATTAAAAACTTTTATTCGCTTAGTAGTAAAGAGGATGTGACGCAATTTACAAAGAAATTTTCTAATATTTTTAGTTTTATGTGATAATTGATATACTATGTAGTTTTAATTATATTGGATGATATTGATTATCATTATAGTTTGAATTATAATTATACAGATTTTTTTTTCAATAATTATGTATTTAGCGAATTGTTACTTTTTCATTCTCCCACAATTTTGCGCTGGTATAAAATTAGTAAGAACTACAATAATGAATCAAGTGTTGTTTTGAGCCCCTTGTAAAACATGAAAATTGAAAAATCTTGTATTACAAAATGAAGAGTTGTTTGGTTTCAATTTTTGGTAAAATGTTGACATTCAACATTCTTAAATATCTACAAAGCCTACATAATCGGAAAATTGGATTACATACAAACCTTATGTAATTGACAATTCACATGGAATTAAGCACCTAATTTCGCAACCAAAATGTTTTAAACGGTTTCACGTGAATTGTCTATAGAAAAATAAATTACATATTTTTTTTTTGTGTGTCATTTCAGTTTCTTGATCAATCAGACGAACTTTAGAGGCTAAAACATATTGACTCTACTAATAAAATAAAACACGCTTTCTCCCAAATGTATTAAGCATACTAGAAAGAGTCCAAAGGTCGTTTAATATTGGATCTAATATGAGTTTATTTCTTACGCAGATTCTTGTTTAATATAGAGGTACCCATCTTAATTTCCGATGGTTATATTAATCCGGATTCGAAACGGTCGGATTATTGAAGCTACAAAACTCCACCCCACAAATTTAAACGGAGCTGAATTTATTAATAGAGGTGGACAGTGGGCCGACGGGCTGGGCATGAACTAGGAGTGTGCGGGCTAAGTTGCGGGGAGGTGACTATATTGAGCCCGAAGGTTCGGGGTGTGGGCTGGGGTTTTTGTAGATTGGTTACACCATTCATAACCCGAGCCCGGTCTGAAGGAAAACACAGATAGAGCGATGTTAGGGTCCGGGCTGGTGGGCCGAAGTTCAGTGAGGTTGGATGGGTGGACCGGGTTGGCCCACGCTGTTGTCCACTTCTATTTATTATTTATTAATAGAGCATAAATGGCCAATATCGGTTAAGAAGTGCAATATAATAATTTTAATTAAAACAATTTTCAATACGACTCTAATATTGTAAATGTCTGTTTTATTTGTGTATACTTTATTAATCCCTATTAGACCCTGTTTTTTTGGACTTAATTTTAGCTTATTTCAGTTCGGTTCAGCTCTATTCAATTCAGTTAAGTTCAGCTCTTCTTTTCACGAATTAACTCTTATTTCAATTCAGTTCAGCTCTAGTAAGTTCAGTTCAGTTAAGTTCAGCTCTTTTAAGTTCAGTTTAGTTTCAGTCTAAAACAGGCCTTATTAGTATGTTTTTCGACATTAGTCTTGGTATAATGATATATAATGTAATTGATAGCAAGAAAGAGAATGTGAGATCACAAGTTATTATAATCACAAATAATGGACAAATTAAGGAATTAGAAGACTTTTGTAAATTTTTTAAAAAAATGTGGAAGATCTAAAATAATATAAATTCTTACTGAAGACGGTACTATCGTCACAAGCTGAAGACGGAGAATTCCCCTCTCACAATAAACAAGTGACATTCACCATGGGGTTCTCCATTTCCCCATCTTCAACTTTACTAAAATAATACTCCTCCGCAGGAAGGAACATTAGTTTTTATTTTATAAATATAAAAATAACCGAATGGTCCGCATAAAAAATCGACAATAGGATTAAAATAATAATAAAAAAAAAACAGGAAATATTGATTAATTAGTGGGAAGATCGGTTGTTGATGAGTAAAGATTGGAAGCTTATAAAAGAAGAAAGATATTCGAGCCACGTGGAGATATGTTTAATGCCACGATGGGGTACCACTCCCCACTCACAACACTCTATCCAACGCCCTACATCTCGCCAACTCAGCAAACACCAATCTCCACCGTCAGATCAATGTCCCAACCAACGGCCACGATTGAAAACCGTACGGGAGCAGATAGATCCAGGCCCTCTATGACTGTCTAGGGGTGGGTTAGGCAGTAGAAGAGTTAAAAAGTTGAAAGAGAAAAAAGGGCACACCCTCCTTCCTCACATAATCATATCATTCTCAGAAATAGTTAGAGAGAGAAAGAAAGTCAGATCTTTTGAGTTACTGATTTTCTGAAAAATCTTAATATTTATTATTATTTTAAGAGGATTAAATTTAATTATTAGGGTTAATCTGTAGAGATGAGAGTAGATGAATGAATGATGGATAGGAATAGAGAAGCTAGAAGAGCGGTTGCTATGGCTAATGGTTTACATCGTCGTCGTCCTCATCATCAACATCGGAGTTCTACTACTAATCCTGCAAGTTTACGCGATTCTCCAGGTATAGATCTATCTACCCTAAACGACATCGTTTTTGTGTTTGTGGTTTCGTATTGTTGTATGTGTAACTGATGTAGGTTTTGTTGTTGATGTTGTTACAGAGGAAGATGGAGGGATGGGATTGCAGGAGGCGGCGAGGTTGAGAGATCGGACGGTCAAGGATAGAGATCGTGAGATTCGTGATAGAGATAGAGATAGGATGATTCGGAGTAATAAAAGGAGAAAAAGTGATGAGAGTTCTGATGATAGTGTTAATGATGATGAAGATTATGATGACGACGGCTGCGGTGGTAGTGGTGGTGGTGCGACGACGTCGAATCACGTTCATGTGTCGTCACCTCCGGCGGCGGTCACTTTGAGTAGTCAACGGAAGAGTTATCCTCCACCGTCTAAGGTTTACAGGGTGGCTCCTACGTGGAAGGCGCCTGATGAAATGATCGGTGTTTCTATCCCTAGAAGAGCTCGTTCTGGTAAGTTCATCGGAAAATTAATTACTTTCTCAATTAGTTATATTATTATTATTATTATTATTTATTTCGATATTTATGACCGACTTTTTATTGGATGAACAGCATCGGCGAAGCGGTCGCAGGAGTATTGGAATTCGGGCGGATTATTAGAATCTTCGTCATCACCTATGAGGTCAGACATGGTGGCGGCTTCAACAACAGCAAGAGTACCATCACCGTCGTCAGCTCCGATGTCGCCGTCATCTTCAAATGTTTCAATGAAGAAGAAAATCGTCAGTCCCTACAAAAAAAAATCTCAATTTCATCAACTACAATACTATAGTTGATGTTCTGATTATTAACCAAGTTTTGTTTTGCTGTAGAAACCAAACGGACAGAAACACAGACCGCCAAAGCCAACATTAAAATCATCACCGTCGATACAAGATGAGATTGAAATTGAAGTCGCCGAAGTTTTATACGGACTTATGAGACAAACACAATCACAAGCACCATCCTCATCCTCAAAGCCAGAACCCATGTCCAATGATTCACCTGTTGCAGCTTCTCTAACAGTTGCTGGTAAGTCAATTTCTTCTCCACCTCTAAACTTTAAAAACCACCTCAAAAACCAGTCTAACAGACTAACACCACTCTGTTTACAGCACCAAAGCGAAAGCGGCCCCGGCTACATCCAGATGAATCCCAACTTAGTAGCACCTCCATTCCCAAGCCGGACCCAAATCAAGCTCCAAAGCTCGAAACAGAGAAAATATTAGAGAATGGCGGTCCATCAAAACCAAACGACGTCGTAAAATCATCACCAGAACCAAAACCGGTGCCGAAAAACGGTATCGTATCAGAGAAGATGACTGAAGAATCAGTTAGGAGAAGAGAAAATGAAATGGTGTGGTCGGCAGCAAAAGTAGAGGAAGTTTCATCGTCATCACCAAAGTTGGAATCTTCAATTAATCTTGATCGTGTCAATTCCTCCTCCACATCTACTAAACCGTATGTCACCTTTCATATTCTTTTTTCATTTTTTTATTAATTACTGTAATATGTAATATTTATATTATTATTTTATGATTTTTTTTCCCTGTTATTATCATGCAGAAATTTAACCCCTGTTGAGCAAGAAAATCGAAGGGGAGATAAATTCGAGATCGATCTCATGGTCAAGATTTACTCATTATTTTATATTTTTTTTTTTTACAATTTTTAAATAACTTTTGGTGATTTGACAATAAATTAATTATTTTTTAATTAATTTAATAATAAAAATAGGCACCAGCGTCGCCGGAGAAAGAGGAGGAAGTGGGAAAGTACGGCGGAAGAGAAGTAAAAGATGAGAAGTCTATGGTCACAGATAGGGATAGGGAAACGGTGAGGGTCCCACCTCTTTCTTCTTCTTTTTATTATTCTCATTTTTTAAATATTTTAATTTATTTTAATAAAGAAAAGAATATCAATTCTTTATAAAGTTTTGGATTTGTTGAATTTTGGTGGTTTGTCCAAAATTTAGTATTGTTGGATGTGGTTGTGGAGTTGTAATGCACATTACTACAAGTAAAGTTTAATTTTATAATTTTTTTTGACGCGGTCAAGTAATACTCGGTACTGTTTTACAAATTGACAGGATACTAAATCCAAGCAAAATGAGGTGGAAGATCACAAGTCAGTGAAAATCGACAGTGGTAGCGGTGGTGGTTGCGCGGAATTGAATAGAGGACCACAAGGTGGTGATGAATCCAAGGTGACGGCAAGGAGTGAGCCCCAGGTGGTCCATCATAAGACAAAAATGTTGTCGTTGTCATCACCGCCACCTCAGCAAGAGATAAAGCCAAATGGGAATGGGAAAGAAAGGAACTTGAGTCTCCAGCTTGATTTGGAGAAAACCGGTGTGAACAATGACAGGCAAAAGCAACAGCAACAGCTTCCGAAAAACTCGATTAAAGATGATTGTAATATAAACAGTAAGGCTGCTGGTAAGATATTTGTTTAATTACGACTTTAATGGATGTTTTTTTTTTCTTTTTATGTTTCCGAGGTTATTTCCAGGAATTAGGCAAGGTCATTTAATGGAGTTGTTTTATTTTGAAATTTTCTAGGAGGGCAGCCAAGTTCGGTGCCGTTTCCAATGTCAGTGCCTGCTGGATGGCATGGAGGGCTTTCTCCGATGGGGTACGACATCTTATCGTATTTATTCTCTTTTTTTTTTTTTTCGTTTGACCTTGTGTACGATCGTTGCATTCATACAGTGTATTTACCAATTACCTTAATTATGATTGGATCCATTAAGGAAGTGCGCAAGTGCGTAACATAAAATGGAGGCCTTATCTGAGTACTTAATTGAGTTTTTGTACTAATTTCATAGTATATTCATCCCCTCTTCTTTAGTCAAGTTGAAGTTTTCCATGATTCAATCACCAATGAGTAAAATAATGGAGTACATAGAAAAGGGGCAATTGTATAATTAAAAAATTAGCGGAAAAAATAACGCAATTATTGTATTGATGAACAGATATGTGGGACCATTGCAAGGAGTTGTATCAATGGATGGCACCACCACAATGGCACCTCCACCCATTCAGGTTTGTTTGCTCACTTTATTAATTAGTTAATATAGTATTAATAATTACTCCTTACTTTATTTATTAACTACTCTGTTATTGTCGTCATCATTAGTTTAATCTTTCCTTAATTGGAGGATTACTTAAACTTTGGACTTTGAATTTTGAATTGGTGTCATTAATAATTGCAGCCCACACCTCCGCATTTTCTATTATCTCAGCCAAAACCCAAGAGATGCGCAACTCACTGCCACGTTGCAAGAAGCATTTTGGTTCACCAGCAGATGATGAAGATGAGCCCTTTCTGGCCTCCAGTAGCCGCAGCTCCTCTATTTGGTGCGAAGTCGTCAGCTGAGCTGCATTCTGGGAAAGGCGGTGTGGCGAGCTCAGCTCAAGATAGCAAAGTTCAGCCTTTGGCTTTCTTCCCTGGTCAGCCTCTGGTTAACAAGTCTGGCCAGGCTGCCAGTGTCCCCGAGTCTGCCCATAAAAAGCAGTTGTTGCTTCATCCCGGGTTACCTCCCGGAGCTGCCACTAACATGATGGTATGTTTTAAGTTTCAAGTTTTTAACACAATTGCTTGTGGGAAACTGTAACCCCAATATATGCATTATTGTAAAACTGTATATTGTTCCAGCTTTTTGTCAAAAATGGTAACTAAGTGTTCAGCTTTTTCTATTACACAAACTCTGGAGAGTGTGACGTCTCACTGTGTAACCAACCCTCGCCTGTATAATATGTTAAGAAAATATAATGAATGTTCTCAAAACGTAGGCTCACTGTTTTTCTATTAATGAGTTGGATTTTGAATATATTTCGATTGGGGCCTCACATCTCTTCTTAATACGAGTCTCATAGACTTATCCATCTGTCTACTACTTTTTTGTAACTATTCTTATATTCAATTAGGATTAACCTTTTCGTATGTGCACATTTTTCAGAATGCCCCTGCTTTGTTCTTCCCAATGGGTCAACAACAGGCTGCTGCTTCTGCCCGTCCTGTTACTGAAAAGTCTCCGCCAATGGCTAGTGGCGCAGCTTCAGCAAGTATGACTACTTCGGCTCCAACGGGGTCTGCTGTTTCCAGTGCTGCTCCTGCAATGAGTTTCAGTTATCCGAACATGAATGGGAACGAGACTCAGTTTATGGCTATTCTAGGGAATGGTGCATATCCCTTCCCCATCCCTGCACATGTTGCGGCAGCTCCACCTTATAGAGGATCCCATCCTCAAGCCATGCCTTTCTTTAACGGCTCCTTCTACCCTTCTCAAATGCTACACCCTTCACAATTACAACAAAATCATCAGAATGCTACTATGTCTACTGCTGCCTCCTCGTCCTCTCACAAGCATTTGCAAAACCAACAGCACCGGTCCCAAGGAAGCAGTCCAACTGTTGTAAACCAAAATTCAAATCCGAGCATGCAGAGTTTTCAAGCGAATAAATCACGAGATATGGGCGGTGAGGACAGTCCTTCAACAACAGCTGATAGTCGTAACAGATCTAACATGAATGTCTACGGCCAAAACTTTGTCATGCCCTTCCATTCACCCAACTTTGCTTTGATGCCATCATCTCTTAGTGCTGGTATCCCTAACAGTAATCATGGTGACAAGAAGCATCAGCAACAGCAGCAACAGCAACAGCAACAGCAGCAGCAACAGCAGCAACAGCAGCAACAACAGCAGCAACAACAGCAGCAACAATCCGTACAAGCAGCCTTTAGCACTCCGTTTCCAATGTCTTTCACAACTTTAAATGGTGCTACGACTCCTGGCCTTGATATTTCTACAATGTCACACAACCATGCCTTTCTTCAGAGCCTTCCAGAGGCTGCTAAATATGGCTATCAGATGATGGCTGCCGCACAAGCAGCTCAACAGGGGAAGTCCGATTACCGTGGCTCTGAAAACGGGAAACATGGAGTAGGGCCAGCCACTGAACCTACCAATTTAGATGAAGAAAGAAGGGCCACGGCTTCAAGAGCTTCTGTGTCTTCAGTTGGTCAGTCCATTGCTTTCTCTAGAGATTCGGCCGAGAATGCCGTTGCTGACAGTTCAGCACGGAGTCTTAACCTTAAGCAGCAGCAGCAGCAATCACAAATGCTCTTTTCTAAACTGCAACAATATACACCACCCACTGCTTCTAATGCTCGTAGCAAGACTCCGTCCGCAAGCAACGGGAATGTATATCCTGATCATTTCACTTCCTCGACCACTATGACTGCTAAGTTCCCGAGTAATTTATCTGGGTTTCCAAACGGGGTTCCCACTCAGTCCCAGTGGAAGAATTCTGTCCGGCCAAACACATCTCAAATGTCCTCTCCTTGTATTACCTCTACTTCTACTCCTTCGAATGTCAAGAACATTCCTCAGCAGCAGGTGAGGTCCCAACAAAGTCAAACCCACATCTCTTTTGGAGCATCGCAAGGGCAGCAAACACACAATAGCAGCCAAGCTCCGGTGGGTTCACCCTCAAATTCATCAATTTCTAAGTCGGCTGGTGGAAGCCCAAGGACAAGTGCTTGTGCATCTGCGAGCAACAAGTCTTTGGGTCAGCAGAGCAAGAACTCACCCTCCCCATCGCTAAGCGCACAAAAACCATCTATGCTGGGTAGTCCTAATATGATGTCAAGTCCAAGCACAGCAGGGAAGCCCCAGTCGCAACAGCCACAGCAGCAACCTCAATTGTCAAAGCAAAGTATACAGCAAGCTCAACTTTACTTTTCCAATTATATGCAAGCCAATACATCTGCTGCGATGGCTGGAACTGAGTATTATCTTCAGAGGCAACAGCAGCAGCAGCAGCAACAACAACAACTACAACAGCAGGGTTCGAAATCACGAGGATCAACTCCCCCGACTTCGTCTAGTGGGATGTTGTCATTAAGCACCCCAGTTAGTTTTGCAAACACGCCCACATCTGATTCTTCCAAAGCTAAAGGTGGTTTGCACTCTCAGGGGATGTTTAATGCTGCTCAGTCTGGCCAGCTATTGCCGGCATCGTTCCCATACTTAAATTCTGTTTCCCCGACAGTCTCAGCAAAACCTGCTGAGCAGAAGCAACCTGCCGGTGAGTGATCGTGGGAGGCTTCGGCCATCAGTTTCCGATAACAAATTATGGGGCCCAGGAGAGAGCAGTTCAAATGCGTTGTGGCAGCATGAGAAGATGCCTCCAGGAAATATTTTGGGCAAAGTGATGGCGATGATTGCGCTAGATCTGTACTAGCAGCCTTGGACTTGGATGAACCTGCACGAAAGATGTCGTACTGAAAGGTCACTGTCACATCAGGTTGTAGTTATCGATCTGAACTGCTTCTATGGAAGAACAATGGTTGTCCCTCATTTTGCAATGACGATGGAGAGGGTATGAAATTCCTAGTTTCTGATGAACTAATGAACTGATCCAAGGGCACATTTCTTACCGGTTTTTATCTTGACGAAAAGCATGTTTCGGGTAGATTTTCCCTGTTTGTCTTTATTCTTTTACATTGTTACGTAGATGAGATATYGCGGATATATTATGACTAGAGTTCTTAAATTAAGATAGTGCAGACAAATTCAGAGTTAGAAGATCTTACCTTGAAAATTAAAATGATTCCTATGCTCATTCTTGGTGACTTGAGAAAAATCTTCGTATTTTTTTTTGTCGTCATGACCCTTTCCTACTGCAATGTGACTCTTAATGCTGCTCGAGACTTGACACGACCAGAAGGTACCTAATACGAGAGGGAATTCTCTTTTAATGGGGCGACCAGGTCCTCTCCGTTTCTTTTGGTACATTTCCCTTCTCTATTTTTAAGGCGCGATTATATTTGGAAAAGAAAGTAGAGGAAATCGAGAGATGAAATGAAGACCTCGATTTCCCTGCCACTCTCCAGCATGGCGTTTCCCTTTCTCCTCGCCCCATTCACCCGCCACTATATGGCATTGCAACACCACATAAACGTAGATTTTTTTTTTTTTCACTGTGTAAGTTTGTTAGTGTGGGTTGATCATAAAATGGTTTTCAAAGGTGAGGTGACCGTGAGCTTGGCTAGAAGTACTTCTTTGTCTCTTCTTGCTGGATTTCTTAGGTTTCTTTTAAACCCATAGGTTTTGAGAACGATCTTTTAAAGTAATGCTCAAAAGTAAAGTATTTATCGTTTTTGGTTGGTTTTAAAAGTATTTGTTAAAATGATGTCCACGTAGGCTCAGAAAAACCTGAAGCCCTGAACAAACATATCATTATCAATGGCGTGTTTATAGTGACCAAGAAGAACAGACTTACAGAAACTTCTAGAAGCAAAAACGCCATTACCAATGGCGGTTCTTAAGTAGCAAACACGCCATTACCAATAACGTGGACATCATTTTTGAGGTTTAAAAAACCCAAGCCTACGCGAACATTATTTTAATAAATAGTTTCAAAACCAATCCAAAAAGATAATTTTTGAACACTACTTTAAAAAAAATTGTTTAGATTTCAATCACCAACGCTAGCATTCTACCAATTATATTTTGCCCTTGTGATACAAGTGCATCTTATTCTTATCGCTTGGTAGCCTAAAATTCTCGATGGTCTTTGGAAATTGTTAGCCTTGTAAATGTTGTCATAACTCAAATTTAGCTAATTTAGAAGTACTCTAATGGTTAAATAACTACGAGTAACTTGTAACTTTTTAAAATTTGCAAGTAAGTCATTTTATCCAACCATTGAAGATACTTTATAAGAGACTTGCTCAAAAACCTTATACTGTTAATATCACTTTTGTTATTATTTCTCCTTCAAATTGTAAAATTAGCTGGCAATAAACATAATTTTAAAACCGTCTCGTAACTACTTTATTTTATATTCGTTCATATTTCCACGTAGGAAAATGACGGTCTGCATATTTAGCGACATTTAATTCAGCCACGTGTCAAAAACAATTGACAGAGTGGACCCATTATAATTTCGTTTTCTTTTGTCTTCATAAAGAAAAGGTTTTTGACAACCCGCACTTTGCCAAAAGTCCCACACGGTTCAGCCAAAGCAAAGCACAAATCCAACTATATTCCAACTTCACATGTAAATTAATGGATGGGATGGACCATATCATCCTTTTGTGTTATTTTTAATAATGGATTATGCTATATATATTCACACAAATTATCATATGTGACGACGATATCCGTCACAAGCTTGTGACGCATCAAATAATATCCACTTGGGTAGATAAGGACAAGGTATTTGTCATTCCCTAGACACTCTTGCTTTTGTCCTATCTATCTAAATGAGTCTTGCTTTTGTCCTATCTATCTAAATGAGTCTTGCTTTTGTCCTATCTATCTAAATGAGTGATACTTGACCCGTTACAAACTTGTGACGAATAATCCGTCACAAGGGACACTTATTGTATATATTAACACAAATTCTAATTTAAAACGGGTTAAAAACATACCAAATTACTTGATAAGTAGCGTAGAAATTGTAAAAGTTGTCTTTATTATTTTCATGTTGAATTATTTGATCCGTTTTAAGACTTAACCAAGACTAGCTGATATATTAATAAGGGTAGGTTTATATACAAGACTTTTCTCAATTTTAACACTATATTACATTTTTTTCATTAATTTTAACTATACTTCCTCCACAAACTAATGCTCTTCCCCTTTCACTAAAATACTTCTTACATATATTAGAGAAGTAAGAAAATCATTAATGTGTAAGGAAGGAGTATATAATTGTTAGATTGAACACAAATTCATCTTAGTTTTACCTTTCATTTTTATCAATTAAGATTCTCTCTATTACCTCCCTTCTCCATTACTTTTAAACAGTTTAGAGGATGATGATGTGGGGGTAAAATAATATATACTCCCTCCGATCTACAACAAAGGTAACACTTACCTAAAACGAACGATCCCTAATTTTCAGATTCTTGAAAAACAGACCGCTCGGTCGAGTGTTCGGTACTCGGCCTAGAGTTGGCTCACACTCGGTTGAGTGCTTTACAAAGGCTTGCAATTTTTGACTAAGATGGAAAGAGTATCGTCCCTGCAACAAAAGAGAAGGTTTGAGAGTCCACCGGGTATCAGTGACTCATCCCGGGTTAGTTTACGCATCATCATGCTTATCGTTTCCGGTATACTACTTCTACACTAGCGACTATTGTACTAGCAACCGTCATTAATCATACTTCTACAATGATACTAACAAACTTCACACATTTATACGGTATCAAAATGTCAAAGAACATGATACGAATAAAATGCGGAAGCGATATTTGACGAATTAGACCTATAACTCGTCAATGGTGAACGAACTCAAGACCTATTGAGATCGAACAAGTTAATATCCAAAACGCGTTTGAATAAAAACGAAATTTGTTTGCTGAACAAGCAAGTATTGAGATTTTATTGTGATTTCTGAATGCCCTCAACTCATACAAATGAATGTCTTAAATTGGCGAAGAATAACAACCAAAATGCCTAATTACTAATTTATAACAGCTAAATTAAAGCTAATCAAAACCCAATTATGACCCCTATTTGTAACCACTATTTTAAGGCTAATTAAAACAAATAATGACTCTTTCAACACACTACTTTATTCTTTAATTATCTAAGAATTAAACTAAATAATTTATCTTTGTTTGCTTCATAATGGACGAGCTCCTCTGCTGGTAATTGATCAATGGCCTTCGACGAAACAAGTAAGCAAACACACGCCATAATTCACGAACTCTCCCAGCCAACTCACTTGCTTAGCCGCTAATTGAGCACGGACCATCTCTTGACTTGAACCACCCTTAGTCTCGCCTAACACCACCTCACCGATGCTGTCTAAGAGCGCATCATCCCCTCCCCCCTTGAAACGAAATTGACCTCAATTCAGAAATACCGTCATCATCGATATAAGAAGTGAGGTCCCCAATAATGAAAGTAGCGTGCACACCATAGTCCCCCGGAAGTTCGACTTTATAGGCATTATCATTGATTTTTGCAATCACTTTATAAGGGCCTTCCGCGCGCGGCATCAACTTGTTTTTACGTTTGCTCGGGAATCTTTCCTTCCGCAAATGTACCCAAACTCGCCCACATTGAATACTCTAGGCTGACGATTTCTGTTGGATTTCCTTTATACTTTTCATTGACGGACTCGGTCCTAACTCGAACTTGCTCGTGTAACTTTAACATCGACTCGAGCTTAGACTCGGCATCTTTATGAACCAACTCGTCTTTTGGCAAAGGAATAAGATCCAAAGGTAAGAAAGGATTCACTCCATACACTATTTCGAAAAGGGAATGACTAGTAGCATAGGTGGGCGACCTATTATAGGCGAACTCGGCATGAACAAGTTTCAAATCCCAATCCTTTTGAGTTTTATTGATAAGACCACGCAGCAATGCCCCCAAAATTCGATTCGTCACCTCCGTCTGCCCATCCGTTTGTGGGTGATGGGACGTACTAAAAAATAGCTTAGTACCCACTTTCCTCCATAAAGTGTTCCAAAAATAGCTCAAAAATTTAGAATCCCGATCGGACACAATAGTTTTAGGAATTCCATGCAAACGAACCACCTTTCGATAGTACAATTCAGCCACGTTACTTGCATCGTCGGCCTTCTGACAAGCCACAAAATGAACCATTTTGGAAAAACGATCCACCACAACCATTATCGCATCCTTACCCTTTTGAGTACGAGGCAAAGCTACGATAAAATCCATCGAAACATCTTCCCAAGGCCTGCCCGGAATTGGTAATGGCGTGTACTCCCCGGGTTTGAAAGAGCTCTTCGACATATGGCAAGTAACACACTTCTTGACTATGTTCTGCACATCGCCTTGCATACGGGGCCAATGGAAATGTTCCTTGAGCACCTCTAATGTCTTAGCAACTCCGAAATGTTCAGCAAGCCCGCCACCATGAGCCTCACGAACCAGTAGCTCACACATGGGATGTTTCGGTACACACAAGCGATTCCCTTTGAATAAGAACCCAGCTTGTAAAATGAACTCTCCTTTAGCACCTGTTTGACACCCAACAAATAATTCCCCAAATTCCAAGTCGTTTTTGTAATAACTCTTGAGGGTCTCAAACCCGAGCAGATGAACATTCAGCAATGATAACAACGAATATCGTCGAGATAAAGCGCCAGCCACAACGTTGCTTTGGCCATCCTTGTATTTGGAAGAGATATGTAAACTAATGTCTGCGGAAGCTACTACTGTGTGACTCCACCCTGCTAATCCCCCGCGTGATCAGCAACCATCATAGTCAAAACCTGCTAGACAATCTGCTCACCATCCTCGAATGGATCATCACAGTTTTCAAAACAATAAATGGGGTCAGTCAGCTGAACAATCATATACAACATAATGTACGCAATAAACATCACCATATTACACCAATCACAAGTAACCGACTACACACCGAAG
>VHZZ01001210.1:46206-57416 GCA_009801015.1 Silene noctiflora | reverse complement strand
TAGTGTGTAAATATTTAAATTCATTTTAAATTTTATCATCTTTGTTTGCTAAACTCTCTAACAACCCGATCTAAAAAACCGTGCATTTATGCACGGGATTTACACTAGTTTTACCATAATTAACTATGATTTGACTTGTTCTTCACCTTTGTGATCTTAGGCGTTTAACCAATGCGGTCACCCTTTCATCTAAATATTGAAAACTCATAAATATTTAGTTAAAACTTTTTCAAAATATTATTTTACCTTATTATATTATTCATTTTCCTTATATGTTTAGGGATATTCTACGGTGTATTCTTAAGTTTTTCGGTTTTTTGTGTCATGTTGTACACCTACATTTCTGAAATTCTATGGTGTGCCCTCAAATTCTATACATTAGTATATACCATAACCTTATTTATTATCTTTACTAATTTAGTTTCTTAATTAATCTATTAAATCATGTATTTACCATTCCAATTACTCGATAACCTACTTATTTACTTATCAGTTCATCGAATTACCCATTAACCCACCAAATAGTAAACGAAATTCACTCAAATTTATCAAATCTCCATTATCATTTCATGCTTCATAACGGAGGTTTTAATAGTTGCTTGTGCTTATTAAAAATGATTTGTTATGCTTCTCGTATATGATGGTGATACATTAATGAGTCAAAATAAAGGTCAAGTACGATTGTTTGATAGTGATAAAGTTAATGGAGATTTGAAGGAGGTCATGATGAAGAAATAAGTATGAAATTTAGGGGTGCACCATGAATTTCAAAAATGTAGGGGTAAATAGAAAACCTAAAAGCTCGGGGGTATACCGTACGATATCCGATATTTTTATATCGGTTAAATCAGATTCACAACGCAATGTACAGGTACCGATGGTGATTGTTATGGAACTTATGGTGCACATACTGTCGAAACAATATTTTGATTGTCATGGAACTTATAATAGTGGAGGATCAAACTGTCGAAATAAATGAAAGATGTGAGAGTTAAGTCTCTCCTCTCTTCTCGCAAAATAGCAGTGTCACCCTATATAACATATAAAAAACGACTTATATTCTTTCAAATGTTCAATTTCAGTAAAATTCAGAGTAAAGAAATGAAAGCAAAACAACTACATGGAGTAGCGGCTTGCTACGGTACCACATTTGTTTTCCAGTGTTTTCTTGTGTAAGATCAAAACAACTACATACCGATTTAATTATAAGTAAGTATCTGCGAACCGTGACATTGTGGAGTGGGTAGTACCGATTTCCAGACTTTTTTAACATGTTTAAACAGTTTACTTTAGGAAAAGAGAGTGAAAAGTAAGAATCACTACTCAGTAAGGTGGCTGGATGTTAATTAGATGAAGTAAAAGCCTTTAGCAATGAGATGGAATGTAGCATGTAACATGTAACATGTGTGTGCTTTATAATGTCATATATACAAATTGATTGATGATTGATGATTGATGATTGATTGAGTCGAGTCAATCATGAATTTTATCCTTCTCGTTAAACATCACCACATGCACGTCAACATTTCCCATTTCATACTCACCGACTCTATCTTCCCCTCATCAATCACTTGATCATATCCTATTGCTCATCATCATTGTTATAATCAGGTCGAGTAGCTCTTTTAAGTAGATAACCATGTATAAACTAATAACCCCGCGTTGTAAACTTAGCCCAAAAAGTATGTTTTAAGGCCCTATTTTTTTGGGCTCAAAATAGTTGAACTGAATTTAATGGAGTTTAACTGAACTGAATGAAGTAAGAGTTAATTTATGAAAATATGAACTGAATTGAACTGAAATGAATTAAAATTAAATCCAAAAGAATAGAGCCTAAGTGGAGTACTATAATGGGCTAATTTTACAACCCCACTTATTAGCTTACATTGTTGCATAAATTGCAAAAATACAAACAAATAATTAAGTAAATCACCAAGTTGGCATTTTACTTATTTCAAAGCCAATCAATACACTTTTAAATGTTTTCCGATGATTGATCATTATCTTAATTAAAATTGTTTTTTTTGAAATTGCCGTTGAAGGCAAAGAAATACAAGCTTGGTGAGCAAACAAAAGCGTATCTACTTATTTGTTCTCATCCAACACAAGTCAAGGTCACCAAATCTCTTTATAGTAAGAGCATTAACAATATAGATAATAGATAATATTATGGGCAATTCTCATTTGTGACGGAAGGTATTCGTCACTTTGAGAAGACGGGTACCAAATTGTGAGATAAAAGACCCATGAGAGGAGAGAGGAAAGCAAGTGGAGGGGTGCCCCCACCTTTTGCTTTATTCGTTTTGTGAGTGGCATTACCCGTCACAAATACTGACCCGTCACAAGGGAGACGCTTTGCCTACACAATTACTGACTTACTATTACAACCAATTACTACAACAATAACAATACTAATTAAGCCCTTAATTATCCACCTAATTAGTCAAAATCCTAATTAATTCCATAAGACAAAATATTAAAAGATTAGGGTTTACTAATAAGAGAATAAAGGGAAAAGTGTAAATGTATACTTACAAATGTAAACAATTGACAATGATTGTGAATCTTCAAAAGTATGGTGGAGATCTTTGAGGATAAGATAAGGAGAGTTTTTGGGGATTTTTGAGAGATAAGCAGGTTAGAGTTTTGGTGATTAAATGAGTGAAAATCTGAAAATGAGGCATATATACCAAGGCCCACTTAGCACAAAGCCCATTCACGAAACATCCCTGAGCTTGTACACTCGGGAGAGTGCTTGGTCGAGTGCACCAACCGCTCGGTCGAGTGACACATTCTAGGAGCTGGAACAATGCCTAGCGGGCACTCGGTCCACACACACGGTCGAGTGAAGGGCCACTCGATCGAGTACTCAACTGTATTCGGCGGAGTGTAGTACTATAAAATACGGAGTATTACACCACGTCATCTGCTTAACGGTCAAAACTGATGGAATAAAATTTAAGGATCACGTTAATAAATAATACACAGTTATATGTTTATAAAAATTAAATTTATCTTGTAAAATTTGAAAAAATAGGGGGTCGCATACCCACATTTAGGCCCTGTTTTTTTGGACTTAATTTTAGCTTATTTCAATACAGTTTAATTCAGTTTCATTTAGTTCAATTCAGTTCATTGAGTTAAACAGGTTAAGGGGGTTAAAAATGACCCGCTAAAAGATAAATGGGTTGAACATGACCTGCTAAGAAATAAATGGGTTAATCAGGCTGAGTTGGGTTATAGAAAAATTAAATGAGTTAGGTTAGGGTTGAGACAAATGACCCGTTTATGTAATTGGGTAGGGTTAAGGTTGGGGTAGTGGTGACCCGTTTAAAGTTGACACGAATACAAACACGACATGACCTGATCTGTTTGCCAGGCCTAATTATTACCATTATTATTATTATTAATATTGTTGTTGTTGTTGTTGTTGTTGTTGTTGTTATTATTATTACTACTATAACTATTTATTACTACTATTACTACTATTATTATTAACATTAATATTACTATTATTTCAGTTCAGTTCAGTTATAATCAGCTTAGTTCAGTTCAGTTCAGTTCAGTTCAGTTCAACTCCATTCAACTCTATTCAATTCAGCTTAACTCAGTTTACTTCAGCTCAGCTTCATTCAGTTCAGTTCAACTCTAAATAACTAGAAAGAACAAGGCATAACTCTTACTTCAGTTCAGTTCAGCTCCATTAAGTTCAGTTCATTTCAGCTCAGCTCCATTAAGTTCGGTTCAAACTTCAGACAATTTCAGTCCAAAAAAATAAGGCCTTAGAGTTGACAAGTCTAACTTGATTCGAGTGATCTGACCCAAATCTGAAACCAAACAGACCTTATCTGAAAGAATCCAAAAATTTTGCAACCCGAAATCGACCCGACCCGTAACCCAACATGACCCGATGATCAGTGACCGAACCGAACTAATATTGTTCCGATTAAATTAATAACCCAACATATCCCAAACCCAACATGAGCCGCCCGACTCGATCCAACTCAAATCCGAACTGAGTGGCTTGATTGCTACCTCTACTCACACTGTAGAAAACCCAAAATAAAACGTATGGAGATAAAATTAGAGGGGAGAATACCAAAAGGATGCCTTGGTCCTTTTTTTCGGTTTGTACGAAAATCGCAAAAAAATGTCTGCAAGTGAAGATGCCGTGAAAAATTCAATCTTATTTTTTCTACATTTGTAAAAGTGTCTAAAACAAACTCGAATGACAAACGTCTCTCCAAACTGAACAAAATGAAGACAACAAAAATCCTTCTGCTGTTGTTATTCCAAATCATCACAATAGCGAGCCACGTGACGTGGGCTAACTCGGTAGACTCGGACCAAGAATCATTGAGTCACGAGTTGCTGAACTCGGCAAGACAACCCGAGTTCTTCGGGTGGATGAAACGGGTCAGGAGGGCGATTCACCAGTACCCTGAACTCGGGTTTGAAGAACACTTGACCAGTCAACTCATACGCACTGAGCTTGATCTTTTGGGTGTTGATTATTTGTACCCGGTTGCTCAGACTGGTATCGTCGCTACTATCGGCTCCGGTTCTAAGCCCGTTTTTGCTCTCCGTGCTGACATGGATGCTCTTGCTTTACAGGTTTTTTATTTCATTTTTTTATATCATCGATGATGTCCTGGACTTTTGGTTAAAAAATCATGCTCCTTACAACGGCCTTGTAATGCTTGTATAATACTTCCTCCGTCTCAATCATTTGTCTACTTTTGATTAAAATTGTAGGAAATATAACTTATCTGACCAACAATGACCTTAAATAGTTAGACCCCACAAAGGAGGATGCTCCAACAGTAAATGTTTGGACCCGGAGCAAAAACATAGCCACACCACACCGCGCACGAGCCGACGGCGCGCGTGGGGAGACTAGAGTCTCTCCACTATTATCTAGTTAACACTAGATAACTCACTTCCATATATAAGGTAGTGACACYCCCACTATTCTACCAATGTGGGACAAGTGTTCTACCTTAAGTTTGGAGCAACCACTTACTCCAACAAAAATACTCCTCACCGAGAATATAAAAGGTAAATAAATAATAGGCATTAAACTCAGTGACGAAATCAGGATTTGCGGTTAGGGGGACGGAATTTTTCTAAAAGCAAACTATCAGTGAAATACAGGCTCTAAATTTTTAACTTGAAAGATTTATTTCTTGGGAGCGACATTGCCTTTCTAGAAGTAAACTTGGATTTTGTAGGAGTTGGTAGAATGGGAATTCAAGAGCAAAATTGACGGGAAAATGCATGCGTGTGGTCACGATACTCATGTTGCAATGTTACTGGGGGCAGCGAAGCTACTCCAGGCAAGGAAAGATCAGCTGAAGGTGAAATTTTGTGACGAATCCCATAACCTCATTTGACTGTTAAGTAATGTTGAGTAGTTTTTGGCTGATAATGACTGTCTGGTTGAATACGTGACAGGGTACAGTGAAGTTGGTATTTCAACCAGGAGAAGAGGGTTATGCAGGAGCATACCATATGTTGAAAGAGGGCGTTCTTGACGATGTGGATGCGATCATAAGCCTACATGTTCTCCCAACATTGACAGCTGGTAGTATTGGGTCCAACTCTGGTCCTGTCCTTGCCGGTACTGGCCTTTTCGATGCCACTATTAGAGGTGTTGGTTCTCATGGAGCACAACCACATCTCAGTAAAGACCCCATCATTGCTGCTTCCTCTGCTATTCTCGCTCTCCAACAGATCATTTCTCGAGAGACTGACCCTTTAGAAGCAGGGGTGAGCTCACATCTTATTCATTTATAGATTTCTGTAATTTAATTCCTGAAGCGAATTTGCTTTCATATTCTATTCTTCCATCTTTTTAATGTTACATTTCTCAGGGCGGGTAATTTCGAATTGGATCAATATCGGATTAACAAAAGTTTAAACAATCAGACCAACTACATATTTTACAAGGTCAATTTGTGTTTCAAGTCATTTTGAGGCTGTTTCAATTTGAATTTTAATTCGGGTTAGTTTTGACAAGTCTAGAGCTAATAACCTAAGCGCTACCATAATCATTTCAAATAGTGGCAAGGAAACTCTGGTTAATACAGTTTGCTTTCTGGAAAAAGGTGTGTTTATAATGTTTCTAACCACACATACAGGTGGTTTCTATTGGGTACTTACGAGGGGGTGAAGCAAGAAATGTGATCCCAGAGAAGGTCGAGTTTGGGGGTACCTACAGAAGTATGAGCCCAGAGGGGCTAACCTACTTGAAAACCCGGATTAAGGAGGTAAGACTCATCACACCAAAAAAACGTAGGCACAAGCATTATCACATACGGTGTATTTTTATAAAAGATCGTGTTTTCAAAGACTAATTGTGTTGACAGATAATAGAGAAGCAATCCTTGGTGCATGAATGCCACGGTGAGGTTGATTTCTTGGACAACACGCCAATGCCATGGCCGGTGATGATCAACGACAAGGGACTCCATGAGCACGGGACAGAGGTGTCAGAAGCACTGGTTGGCAAATCCAAAATGGAGATCTTTCACTTGACAATGGGATCAGAGGACTTCAGCTTCTTCTCCCAGAAAATGCCAGCAGCCATTTTTGTACTTGGCACGAGAAACGAGAGTCTGAAAGCAGATAAGCCGTTGCACTCGCCTTACTTCTTTGTTGATGAAGAAGTATTTCCTGTTGGAGCTGCTTTCCATGCTGCCATCGCCATTTCTTACTTGGAGAAACATGCCATGTTTTCTAAGAGTGTAATTTAAGTGGGAGGTTACTCATTTCTCGTAAATGATAACTCCTTAAACCTTCACTCGTTCCTTCTACCTTGATCATCGTAGCAGTAACAGTGTCATTTGTAGCGGCGGACCAAGGGGTTAAGCATGGGTTGCCACCCCTTATCCTAGGAATAATAAAAAATACGAAACTAAAAAAGAATGCAACAAAATATAAGTTTGTCTTCTACTCTTCTCCAATGAACGATTATTATCTCAACAATCTGAACTTCTTCCTTACATCTTCAGCTATGATATATACAACCCTTTCGGATCGAGTATCTTAACCATTCCATTTGCATAGTACTTAGTCCCCAATGTATAGATTGATAAGTCAAACATAGCGTTCACCTGTTTTAAGAATTCTTGAACATTAGGTCTCGGTTTAGTCAAAAAGTTTTCATCAAAGTTAAAAGGTTTCCCTTCCTTGAACCAATTTTGACGATTCGGATGTTTAAAGTATTCTTGATCGACCGGTGTAAGTTGTCGAGTGTGAACCGTATGTAGAAGGGTGTGATCCAAGTCTAGGACATTCGGGTAATTAAGCTTGGCAAATTTTCGTCACGAATGTCACCGGAACAAGGAATTTTCTCCTCTTGCTTTTGTTTAACGCATAAGATTGACATATTTTTGTTGAGCGTAGAAAGTTCGATCTCATTGTTTCTCTCGTGAAAATGTGAAGTCCCGTATTTAAGGCCAAATATCACCTTTATCATCTTGAGCTTGCTTATAAACTCTCTATATTTTTTAGCTATAGAAATTTTGGGTATTAGTAAGTTTAGTTTGACAAGTATGATTATATTACACAATTAAACATTGTTTATTTATATATACAATCTAATATCAATTTGATCTCCTAATCAGAAATTGTTAAGGAGAAACTAACGTATACGTATAGTAGTAATAGCAGTATATATATAAATTTAAGGGATTTTGTATGGTGTATCCCTGTCTTTTTCAAAATTCTAACATATACTCTCAATTTTTAAGAAACATTTGATATACCCCTAAACTTCCGGATTACCCATTATAATACTCCAAGTATCCAAATTTGAGTTTTTTAGTGGTTACATAATGTCATCATGTCATGAAATTAAATTTGTACATTGATGAGTAAATAACATTTATATTGATAGGTTAACGTATTTTGGAAGCTTAATCAACAAAAATGCCCACATATAGTATTTGAAATTGTAATATTTCAGCATGTAGGGTATTTGTAGGACAAATTATTGAGTTTAAGGGTATCTTGTGTGCTTTTGAAAAATCAAAGATATATCGTAGAATTTTAAAAAATACAGTGGTACATCGTAGAAAAACCCTAAATTTAAAAAGGAGAAAATTAATTGGAATTTGAATGAGGAAGATAATCAAAGTGGAACTAAGGGAGGATTTTAATTGTATGACTTAAGAAGACTCTCACAACTAATAAAAATTAAAATAGCGGTGAATAAAAAAAGGTGGTGACAATAAGTTAAGAGAAGTTAAGACGGTCTTAACCAAGACCTACCCAATACTACTTCATCTGTCTCGGTTATTTGTTTACCTATTCTATTTTGAATGTCTCATTCAGTCAACTGTTCACCTTTCTATTTTGAATATGTTTTTTAAGGAACAACTAGTTTTTGTAACCGTGAAAATCACGGGTGCGTTTGAAATTAATTATGTAAGCACATGCATAACGTAATCTCGTTTGTTTAGTACATATTGACATCTTTATTGCTTCCACTGACACGCAAAAATGTTGCACATGAATTGTTCATATATTTTGGCGAGAAGTAAAACAACATATTTATTTTTAATTTCACAGTATTATAATAATATTGAGATGACAAGTAGATCTAATAACGTACCAATGTAACCTAGAACTACTTACTTCAACGTTAAGAATTGTGATATAAAATTAAACATGTCAAATAAATATTCGATACCTGCGTAGTTTAGTTTTATCATTGACCAATATTTTCCTATATACTCCATAATAAAGTTTGAAAGTGTGTGGTTGTATAAGAACTTATATTGTCATTTCTAGGATTATCATTATATAACATTGATAATATTACGATTAATATTTATATTAATTAACATAATGTATGTGTTTATGTCTTTAGTACACTTTTCATTTCTACATTTATACATTTCTTTCCTTTAAAAAACAATAAACTCAGTTTGCGAAAACCTTTGATTATAAAAAAGGGTATTTGATTTGTTTATTAGAAACTGTTGGTCATATTAGTATTTTTCTTATCCGTTTTCTAGTATTTATTTTCATTTTATTCCGGACTTAGGTTTTAAAAGTTTTCTTTGATTGACGGTGGTTCTGTCGAAGTAAGGTATAAAATGCGTGTCTGTGAGAAGGATACAATGATGGTGAATAATTGGTCAATAGGCGAAAGCGATGGTGCTTGACATGTTTCTAAAAGGGGCAAAGCTAGTTGATGGTAACTTGAAAGAGGTTGATAGTTTTTTTTTTTTTTTTTTTTTTTTTTTTTACAATGATGGTGAAGAATTGGTCAATGAGCGAAAGAGATGGTGCTTGACATGTTTCTAGGAAGGGTAGAGCTGGTTGATAGTGGCTTGGAAGAGGTTGATAGGTTGGTGGTAGGCTAAGTGTCACGATTCGGTACTTTGAGCCGGAACGTAACGCGCACTCGTGTCTAACTCACGACAGGAATGCTAGCGAGAGCGTCAAGCACTAGTGAGGGATCTCCCACTAGTGCATTCATACGTAATCGGTCTCGGTTTGCGTGTGTCGGGATCCTAGTCTCGATCATCAACGGTCGACACACGCTTGCTCGTTAGTAAGAATGAAGGCAACAATGCATTAGAATGCAAACAACGAGTAAATAAGAAAGCTTTGGATTGGAAGCAGATTGATTGACTAGTACCTCCCATAGAGGGAAATTTGATAGTTTGGCTCCTGTAGCAGGAAACATTGATAGTGCAGAATAACGATACGTTTTCTAAACACCTAAAAACGTATCTTAAACTAAAAACGAGACTCCAAGATTCGACATGCAGGAAGTAGTCTTGGAGTACTAAATGTTGCAAAAAACAGAAATGGAAAAACATAAACAGAAATAAGAAATCTAAGGATTCGAAGTGGAAGGACCGCGTGCGCAATTTTCAAGGATTTTGTGCTACAAGTGCGACTCCTTACACTCTCCCCCACCTAATCTGTTGCCGTCCTCGGCAACTCTTCAAATCTGCAAGGCTAGATCAGTCGGCTGATGTCGCTGGAAGTTGGTTGGAACGGATGTTGGCACGCTTGCTTTTGTTGCGGGTGAGATCTTCAGGATCTGGATGGTAGGGCTTCAAATAGCTCACATGAAAAACAGGGTGGCACTTCATCCAGGCGGGGCGGTCGAGCTTGTATGCCACTTCCCCAATCCGCTTGATCACTTGGATGGGGCCTTCATACTTTCTCACCAGTCGCTTGTCTCGTCCMCGAAGAAATCTCATCTGCTCCTTATTCAGCTTCACCATGACCATGTCACCAACATTGAAATCACGGGGCCTTTGGTTTTCATCTGCCCACTTCTTCATACGGCGGGATGCTTTCTCCAGATAAGCTCGGGCAATCTCTGCACTCACATTCCATTCTTTGGCAAACTCATGTTCTTTCTTGGTGCGACTTGCGTAGGTATCCGCAACAGTGGGAGGCAGCAACGACATCTGACCTATAACAAGCTCAAACGGGCTCTTGTTGGAAGAGGAGCTCGTTTGAGCGTTAAAACAAAACTGGGCAACATCAAGGAGTCTCACCCACTCCATTTGAGTTGCACCCACAAAGTGTCGCAAGTATTCTTCCAACATGCTATTGAAGCGTTCTGTCTGGCCATCCGTCTGGGGATGATAGCTGGAGGACATCCGGAGATTCGACCCAAGCAACTTGAACAACTCTCCCCAAAATAATCCCGTGAAGCGAGAATCGCGATCACTGATTATACTCTGAGGTAGTCCCCAATACTTCACCACATGCCTGAAAAACATTGTAGCTGTTTCCTCGGCACTACAAGCTTTAGGTAAGGGAATGAAAGTGRCATACTTCGAGAATCGATCCACAATGACAAGGATCACACTTAGTTCCCCTACCTTCGGTAACCCAGAGATGAAATCCATCGAGATACTCTCCCATGGTCGTGTCGGTACTGGCAAYGGATTCAGCAGCCCTCCTGGCTTCTGTTTCTCTCCCTTGTCTTGTTGGCAAATGAGACAAGTTTTTGTGTACTCCATCACATCATCCTACATCTGTGGCCAATAGTAACTTCTCTTAAATAGGCATAAGGTTCTCTTCCATCCTGGATGACCTGCCCACAAGGTATCATGACACTCTTGTAGGAGAATCTTCCCCAGTCCCGCCGCTTTCGGAACAAAGATACGATGTCCCTTCGTGAATAGAAGCCCATCTTCCATCCAGAACTTGCGAGTTTTCCCTTCGATGGC
>VHZZ01001209.1:137598-152919 GCA_009801015.1 Silene noctiflora | reverse complement strand
TCTTGAGAACTTACAATCAATTAAGTCTCTCAAGTAAACCTTACAATCTTACTTGTGTTAATATTTAACCAAGTAATTGAGAAAATTTTTAAAGGTACACCTAATTCACCCTCTCCCCCTCTTAGGTGTTTATCGTTCCTAATTCTTCAACTTGTCTAACAACAAGCTAACTGGAAACGTCCCTGATAGCCTATTTGAACTACTTCCAAACACTATTAACTTGTCTAATAATCATTAACATGGTGCAATACCTATACCGTTGCTCAAATCTGGCTTGGAAGAAAGCTTTTTGGGCAATCTGGGGCTCTATGTAACAGCGCATATGTATCCATCGGATAGATGCTTCCCATTATGTTCAGGACACCACAAGCTAAAGAAATTAATCTGGATATTCCTTACCATTGCATCAGTGGTTAGTTTGTTCATTTTAGCTGTCATGTTCCTGAAATGCTGCTCAAGAAGGAAGAAATAGGAAAAACTGAAATTTGAGAAGTTGAGAACCCTTGGTATTCATCAGCCAAGTCATTTGATATGAAAACTGTTCCTTATATAATCTGCGCGCTCATGTATTGAACTTGTAATATTGAATCTCTGACGTTATACATATGTTATGTCTTTAATCTAAAATATACGTAGTTGCCCTGAAAAACAGCATAATTGTCAAAAAAATAAAGCAGGAGTACCTTTGTTACTGCAAGAGTCTTCAACTGGAGATAGTTCAAATCTATAATGCTTTTCAGATGCCTTCTTACCAGTTCGGCCTTGCATTTTCTCGATGTTCTTTACTTTTCTGGTTGCTAGTTAGATCAAGTTATTTGCATTAACTAGTATAAGCATTATAAAATTAAAAACTACCAGAAAAGGGACAAATGACAAAGTTTCAACTGACTCTAGTGTGCTTAACTGATAATTCTCATCATGTTTGCTTTGATATTTGAATGGTCATCAAATCATCCTTGCTGTTTTTCAACCACAAAACTGGTTAGAATTTAGAAATTAGAAACCAAATAAAAAAAAGTCTAAATGACTGAAGAAAAACAGGTCGGCAAGTTTTCGTACTAAGTAGCCTCTGATTGTGATTGTGTACTCACTACAACAACAACGACATCATAGCCTTAATCCCAAAACGATTTATGATTTGGGGTCAGCTGACATGAATCATCGTTTAAAACCGTCATTGAATGATCGCACAACTCAAAACCCAATGAGATAAAAGGAAAAGAGTGAAAGGAAACATGATACAAAAGTCACGTCAATATAGGCATCCAATCCTACTTGTGGTACAAATGCGTTTATGCTATTTAGAACATCATCCCCTACCATGAGCTTACTCATAGTCATGTCACTTTTTCTTGACACTTCCACCACATCGTCCATGTGCTCTTTGGCAATAAGAATACCCACTCCAATAGGATCTTTGTCCTTACCCAAGTACCAAAGCTTATAAAATCAAGGAGCCAATATCCTTACTTTTTTTTCAACCCACTTAATCTCTTATAGACACATGTGGATCCTTCTCTTTTTCATAACCCCTCTGATATCACAACACGCCACCCTTACTAAAATTGTGGCCAGACTTTTTTACCCGCTTTCGTCCACGCTGTAAGAATTCATGCACATTTGATACCACACAAATACTTCAGGTGGCGTGTTCCAAGCGACGACTTAGCAACCTTTGCATATTTTTCACTAAACCCGGGCCTAAGAAATGTAGCGCAACCGGGCCTATAAAAGGCAGGGCGTCGTTACTTAGGAGACGCCGACGTTCAAATTTTGATTCATGACCATAAAGTGTGACGGAAGTTTTTAAGTTGGTAGCCACATACCTACTTGATACCACAACCCTTCTCCTTTATTCAAGCTTGGAACCGTTGATTCCCTAAGACACTTATAGGCGGAGTTGATTGCATTCCCACAGTGCTTCTAAATTTTGCTATTACAAAATAAATGACATCATATATTGGTGACGGCATAAGAAAAAACTTATAGAGCGTGTTTTCGTAAGAAACTCTACCAATTTCCAGATTGGCGGACCAAATTTTAAGTGGTCCGTCAATCATAAACAGCCAATTATGTGCAATAAATTCACATAGACATGTTAAAGAACAACAGGCAGGTAATTTAGACTCCTGAAAGAACCAAATTTCCAATTTAAGGCAGCTTTTTATCTTCAATAGCCAACTTTATACAAAGAGGACACAGCAAATAACCAGTTGGCAACATTTGAACCTATCATCACTAACCAGTATTCATGTTATCTCATGTGGCTGTGATGCGGTTGGCAGTGGTGATGAGTCGCAGGTCCCAAATGATGGTGCAAGGTTGAGTGATGTTGGGGTGGTGGTTTCGACTAAATATGGGGATCAATCAAGCTCGATGACTCATATCATAAGCTTACTCACACTTGGAGCCAGTTTGATCAATTGGAGGATGTATTCTTTATTGCCATTTTAATTACTAGACAAAGGCTTAAATTGGGTTAATTAGCTTTCATTGTTAGCTTTTAATTATCTTAATTAAGCACTCTTAATAGAGACCTTTTCAGTTGTACTCGAATAGCCATGGCTCAGCTATTTAATCTTGCTTTTGGATTGAATAAAACAGAAGATGATCTAACAAAAAAACTATCCAAAACTTTCAGAATTATTGATATAATTCGCCCTCATTAATTAGGACGCGTATTCTAGTTTTTGAGCTTCGATTATCAAGCAATAGGTCTTGTTTGCAATCACGATCAGTCGAGCCATAGGTCTGGTTCGTAGATCACCTATCTCGTTCGTTTAACTTCGCTGCGTACTCGTATCAGGCTGTAGCCAAGAGTTGCACAAAGCTAGGTCGCTATGTTTTCCGTTCGTATTTCACAGGTTGATTTCTACTAACCTCAATGTAGCAATGTAGGTTTATGGATGTCAGTTAGCTTAGCTAGTATATCAGTAAGTTGTAGTAATCATGTACAAATAAAAAGCAATTATCCTTTCAGATGGATTAAGAAACCAAATCTTGGCCACCTGGAGTATATTTTATGATAGATTTCATCAATCTATATGACCCTCGATAAGACATTGGATTTTAGCCTTAAATCACTTGGAACCTCGTGATATGAGCATCATAGACAAATCCCTCACCAGTATGAAATTTCATCAATTTATATGACCCTCTGATAAGATCGTCGGTTTATCGACCATTTCACATTTCTTTGTAGGTACAATGACACTTTTGTAGCAGCTAAGAAGACCAAAAGGAAGGAGGCTCACTTAATCTAGTTTGACGGCCTTTATCATCCACCCAAGAAAAGTCGTCTTTCTGTTTTATTTTCGTCTGTTTGTAATTTTAGCTTGGTTAATTGGATATCTACTAGTTTGAGGGCCTCTAGTGCCCCACTGTTTGCATTACTCGTTACTATGCAATCGAAACTCATTAGTTACATTTAAGAAAGTTCATTGTTGTAAAAAAAAAATAGTTGTTTGCGTAGTCTCTTATTAGGGGATTAACTTGACAAGAATGGCCGTGGTTATGCCATTATTAAGATAGAGGTCGCGCACTCGCGTCCCATGTAAAATTATGATATGGTCTTATTAACTCTCACTTTGTTGATTGTTTCTTCCTATTATCATTTGTGTGTGAAATTTTTAGGAACTTTTCCAACAGCGTTAACTACGACCATGTATCCTTAACACCAAAAAAAAAACAAAGACCACGTTTCATAAATACTGCTATATAAGAAATGAATTCTTAATGAGCATTATTGTTTACGATAACAAAAATGCGGACAAAAGTAGTCAAACTTAAACGAATCCTCTTTTATTTATCACGGTGCTACTAAAGTTCCAATTAGGTTCAGGCAAGAAGGATTGAATACATTAAAGAATAAGAACTGGAATTTGGTTCTTTATGTTTCTATTGGACAATTTTAAAAGAGATGTTAGTGGGCATAGCATTAACTCTGAATTATTTGTGCTCCTTCAGCAGCATAGCACATTAACAACAGCAACACAAAGCTAATCACTCCATTTTCACAGTCGTAATCATCATGGTCGCTATTCAATCTTTCTACTCATTGCTGTTCATATTGTTGTTTTCGATTCTTGGCTCTCTACAAGCCAATAATAATAATGTTCAATCCCAATATTTCACCCTCATGAGAAGCAATCTTTCAGGTAATAACTTATTTGAATGGGATTCAAAGGGAGAGGATTCATATTGCAACTACACTGGGATAGTCTGCAATAATCAGGGACATGTTACAAAGATAAATGTCTCTGGCTGGGGATTACAAGGCTCATTTCCACCGAATATATGTTCATACCTTCCACAGCTGCGTGCTCTTGACATAAGCAGCAACTCTCTCCAGGGAAGTTTTCCGAATGGCATTACTAACTGCTCTCTCTTGGAAGAGCTTGGGATGGGGAACCTAAATCTCGGAGGGAGTCTACCGGATTTCTCAGCCATGAAATCTATCCGTAATATGGATTTCTCGTACAGTCAATTCACAGGGAGCTTCCCTATCTCAGTATTTAACCTCACCAATATCCAGGAGCTAAACTTTAATGGGAATGATCAATTTGACATATGGGAACTTCCCGATAACATCGCTCAGTTGATAGGACTGAAAACATTGGTCCTGACAGCAACTATGCTTCAGGGTAGCATCCCATCATCCATAGGCAACATGACATCTCTTGTTTCCCTCGAACTAAGTGGGAACTACCTAAAAGGACAAATTCCTCCAGGGCTAGGAATGCTGAATAAGCTCCAGTATCTCATGCTATTCGACAATGACTTGAGGGGCGAAATACCAGAAGAGTTGGGAAATCTGACAGAGCTCACAGACCTGGACATGTCAGTGAATCTCCTAAGTGGGAAAATACCTGATTCAGTAGGAAGCCTTCCTAAACTTCAAACCTTGCAGATTTACAATAATAGCCTCACTGGAGACATTCCAGCAGCTCTTGGAAATTCAACAACTCTAAGCTTCTTATCTCTTTATCAGAACTTCATGACAGGTGAAGTTCCTGAAAATCTTGGGAGTTTATCAGATTTGGTTATGGTAGATTTGTCAGAGAACCGATTTTCTGGTAAACTACCGTCGGATATCTGCAAAAGAGGTAAGCTTGTGTACTTACTAGCTCTTTCAAACAGATTTATTGGGAAAATACCGGAAAGCTATGCAAAGTGCATTACACTAATAAGATTTCGAGTGAGCAAGAATCAATTGGTAGGATCTGTGCCTGAAGGAATTTTCGGTCTTCCTAGGGTGTATATCATAGATTTTGCTGACAATCAAATAAACGGATCAATATCCATGGAAATTGAAAATGCCAAGAATATGTCAGAATTATATGCGCAGAACAACAAGTTAACAGGAATCCTACCACCTGAGATCTCTGGAGTAGTCAATCTAGTGAAAATTGATGTCAGTAACAACCATTTATCAGGCGCTGTACCTGACGAACTTGGTAACCTGAAGAATCTAAACCTCTTATTGCTACAAAACAACAATTTCACTTCCTCCATCCCTCTTTCACTCTCCCAACTGAAGTTTCTTAATGTTCTTGACTTGTCTGACAACCAGATAACAGGAAACATCCCTGATTCCCTATCTAAACTACTCCCAAACACTATTAACTTGTCTAATAATCATTTATATGGCGCAATCCCTCTACCACTGCTTGAATTTGGCTTGGAAGAAAGCTTTTTGGGTAATCCAGGGCTCTGTGTAACAGTGCATACATATGCATCAGATAGACGCTTCCCATTATGTGGAGGAAACCACAAGCTAGAGAAATTAATGTGGATATTCCTTACCCTAGCCTCAGCAATAATTTTGTTCATTTTAACCGCTTTGTCCCTTAAACGCTGCTCAAGGAGGAAGAAATAGGGAACAGGAAACTGTGAACTTTGAGAATCCTTGGTATTTTACCAATCAAGTCATTTGATTTGGAAAGTGTTTTTAATATCATCTGCTTGTTTATTGAACTTGTAATAATGTATCTATGACGTTTCAGATATATAAGTTCGGTTTATAATCTATTAATGTACGTATTTGTCCCCAAAAACAGCACAACAATTCACATTTTATGCATTAAATGTTAAAGAAGTTAAAGCAGGAGTACCAACCTCGTACCTACAAGAGTCTTCAACTAGAAACTGTTCAAGTCTGTAATACCTTTTAGAAGTTTCAAGCTGCTATCCTCCTTACTGTTTCTAAACAAAAAAAAAACTGGTTAGAGAATTTCACACAGTGGGAATTAAAACAAGACGTTTTGCAGGCTGAGGAAAAACACAAATACAGGCCAGAAGGTTTTCATATTAAGTAGTAGACTGATTATGATTTCATACTACTTTGCTAATATAAAAAAGGTATTGCAGAAAAAAGAATCCATATATTGGTTACGGAGCCAGCACTTATGTCAGGCACTCATGTCAGGCGTTAAACAGTTCAGTTTCCTGAAATTTTGACTATGCAAGAGGTGCATTAAGAAAACTACCGTACGAGCAAACTCTACCCAAATTCTTGATGGAAGGACCACATATTAAGTGAGCGATCAATAATAAACATCCAATTATGTCCAAAAATTATACCCTGACATGTTTCACAATCACAGGCTGGTAACTTCAGACTCCTACAAAAACCAAATTCTAGTTCAAGGCAGCAGTCAATTTTCAATACCCAATTTTATAAATACGAGACTGCAAACTAACCAGTTACCAAGGTTAGCTAGTCACTAACCACTTGTATTCTTGTTATCTCATTTGGCTTTAGACAAGAGTCGCGCAAAGCTAGATCGCTAAGTTTGTCATTAGCTTTACAGGTTTATTTCTATTAGACACACTGTAGGCTGTAGCAGTCTAACACAATAAAGTTCTAACTAGCTTAGCCGGTAAGTTAGTGAGTTGTACTAATCACTACATAGATTAAAAACCCATCACCATTACAACCCTCCTTTATGGATCTCTGAACACACACAAACAAAAAGAACATTAAAGCTTTCAGGATCCCTTAACAAACAAAATCTTTGCCACCTAGAGACTAAGACAAACTGCAGCTAAATTGTTGTTCACGCTTGCACTTTCAATTCAGTTTATTTAGACCATGTCAAGTTCAGCACATCTCGATTTCAACAAGGTTAATGAAAAGTTTGAACTGATGTAAAACATAAAAATATACAACACTCAAAAGACAAAATGGAGCTGCTTATAAAAGGGTTGAAGAAGGAACGAAAAACAAAATAAGGTGCTATAAAATTTGCATTTCATTGCTATGCCAAGCTCAAAATTAAGATGCACAATGTGTTTTTTTTTTTTGGAGGAAGAGGATGAATGAAGTTGTCAGGAATTCAGGATATTGTTGTAGATTTACTACGCAATCAATCTATATTACCATCAAGAAGACGTTGGATTCTAGCATTATGATGTCATAATTTTAGCATCAAAGATAAATCTCTCACACTATGCAGTCGTAGTGCAAACAAATTGAAACAAACCAACAACACTATATACATAAGCAACCAAGGACATCCCTCATTTTCCAATAAAAGACTTTCTGTGTGTAATTATTTAGCAATTAATCACACATGTCCACAGCCATTGTGATCATAAATCCTAATAGCTCACTATATCAGGTTCTTATTATATTAAACTCAGAAAGAAAATCAGTAACTGAAATCCAAAAAGTGCGCACACGAGCAAAATGAAGTGAGTAAAACGGTTGTGTGAAATGCTTCAGCCAGAGCTTGTAATTCTTTGCACACACAGTCAGAAGCTTGAGTGGAGTAGAAAGCTATCTCACTGTCCTACATCATCTGCTATCTATTTCCTATCCTCGCGTTTTAGGTGACTTTCTTAATGCATAAGCCTATATGACAGATCCCAAAAGTATTAATAACAACCTTCACTACCAATAATTTTTACTTTTCTTACGTAATACATGTTGACACGACACTCCTGACATGACACGGCATTTCATTTTAGGCGAGAACTTGAAACGTCATTTGAAAAAATAGCCTTGGGGGCCACAACGACACGCACCCGTCAACACTTAATGAGAAATATGGTGGTTCATTTGCCATTACAATCAAACTATTGAGAAAACAATCACAATAACACATGCGGAAATCAAAAAACTGAACTAATAAAAAAGATGATGCTTGGCAAATAGAGTTGTAATTGACCTTACAAGTGCTAACTAAAGGTATCCTTCTAAAAGTTGTTAAGATTACAATGGGATAAAGATACGCAATACCTAAGGAACCAGCTAGAGCAGTTGTCCATTCTGACAAAGCTTAGGATAGACATGAAGAGTATACATTATCCATTGATAACCGATTTCAACATCAAGAATATAATCAAATTTATAGTTATCTTCAACACATTTATTGTTTTTACATACATGAAAAGAAAAACAAGACACATTTATTGTTTTTACAAATAGCAGCCTCCGTGGAAACTGCATTCCTCCCCAATATATCTTCCATGTAATTAATTAGAGTAGTATTAAGAATTCTTATTCACCCAAGTGACTCTCAGCAAGGAATTGGCTGGTCAGTTCTCAGCTTCCACAAAAGAAATAAAGAATTTCTAGCAGCAACAAGGAACCTTTTGACTAAAATTTGCTTTCATTTAACGAAAACAAGAAAAAATGAGTACAGATAAGTTGATGACAAATCACTATTGTAATTCAGGCATCTGAATAGTGAATACTCTTATCACATGGAATTGCCTTTTAACCATCTAAACTAATTACCATTTTATGTTACTCACCCTCGATTTATTGGTCTTATGTAGCAAAATCAGTAAAAAAAAGTATGTACACTTGCAATTTATTTCGTAAAACTATCCAATCTGCAAAACAGGCAGGGGTCTTTAGAGTGAACTTCTTTAGGGCTTAGGCATCCTTCGGCCACTATGTCCGAGTGTAAAACTCAACTATATGGAAAAAATTTATATTCGTGGCCAAGAATTAAATGTTTAAGATTCATAAATGTCCAATAATCGAGTGTGCAACGGGGTAGAAAAGGTAATATTTAGAGACCAAGTGACTGAGTCGCATAAAGCACAATGCATCTATTACCAGTACAGGTCTACTGAATACTTGATGCCTCGTCCACTAAATGTATCACAAAAAGAGTTCATGATCAATTACTCGTATTTGTTTAAGCAAAAGTCATTAGGTAACTTACACTACACAGATACGACCCCCGTCCTTAATTAATAGTAATTATTAATCTAAACAAAAGTCATCAGGTAACTAGACATGTCAGATTAGCAGAATTTGCAGCTGTCAAAATAAGCAACCAGTAGCCCTTACCAGTGGGCATCTTTCTTTTAATTAATCTTATACTACATCATTGAGGGCATCCAAATAAGGGCATATGATTCTAACTTTTGGGCTCACAAACTTTTATGGGCTTTCCCTATCAAGGCCCATTCTCTTGGGTGCTATGATAAGTCAAAGAATTACTGAATTAATATTGTTCGATGCATAATGGAACTGGTTTGATTAAAGTTCAGATGATGGAAGAATGTTATTGCCACCTAAAAAGGTATAAATAAAATAAAATACAAAAAGGCGGAACATGGAAAAGACGATAACTAAGAATTTATTCACATACCTCCCCCCATACAACTTGATCTATCAGTGCTCAAATGAACTTAAATGTTGGATCAGACTCGTCTTTAGCGTCCCCGGACAACTATAAACTCAAAACTCGCCTAAGAGTTAAACGCTTGATTTGCCAAATTGTCAGACCGGCTTGTCCTAGTTTTAGCAAATGTGGAATGGCAAGTTCTGAATGCTATACCATTAAAATCCTTGTTATTTTTTTTCCTCCACGAAATGAAGCATTTGCATATGAATAAAACTAGTTTAGTTTATCTTTAGGCCTTGTTTGGATACCAAAATAGAAGGGAAAGAGAGGGGAGGAGGAAGGTAGGGAGGGATAGGGAGACACGGTAAAAAAAAATATCAGAAAACCCGAAAATCCTGACATGTTTCTCTAGTTGACGGTTGGAATGAACAAATAAACAATGTCACTATTAACTATATAAACAGAGTAATCACTAAGCTGATCTCCCGCTAAAGCAAATTAATTCCAAATGTAGGGCCTAAGAAGCACTAATTACTTAATTATGTATAGCAGCGAATAAATTTGTTAACCAACATCAGAAAAGCAAGCATTCATGATCAATACTGAAAGCTGACACAATATGCTAGTTGCAAAAAGATTTCATATGTATAGACATGCAAACTTAGGTGATTAATATAATAGAGAAATACAAACTTACGTGTATAGAGATAAGCCAAACTTCAAGGAAAAAAAATCCAATTAACAGGAGATCACCTGCAAAAGAAATGTCCTATAAGTCACTCCCAAGAGTATCAGACATGAAAAGCCAGAAGCTACCCACACAAAAGCATTAAGATGGTCTAATAGTAATTTATCGCTAGTTCGCTAGGCGTGACTCGACAAGCGATGTGTGCATCGCTCGCCATGCATGCATAAATAAAGTCCTTTGCAAAGAAACGGACAAAAAGAAAAAAGAAAATCTAAACAATAAAACCTTAGGTAACTTAACATAAGACGGTTTTACCAAAATAATAAATATCGATGACATAGAGGAAAACATATCAGATGCTGATTAAAGTCTTTAGGAATGCCTCTGGGAATCATTGACAATTGTAGAACGGTACCACACAAACGATGCTAAAGTATAAGGTAAAGCCTACAGATCAAAAAAAATACAGGTCCCGGAATGATTCCAGTGAAACTTAACACAACTCTCTGAATGCAAATCGGGTTTTGATTGGGAAAAAATGGAAACCTAACAGTACAAAATGGAAAACAGGACAAAAAATAAAAATGTAAATATCAAATCAAACGGCAGTGATTGGCCTAATAATAGAATAATGATGAGAAATTGACACAGTTTATTCAGACACTTGTTCAGGACTCGGGAGCAAAGAACATAGAGTTACAAAGACCTTATTCCCTACATTATGTAAGTGGGTACAGCATAAAGTCTCTTTATACTAGATATGTATCCCCTCTTTCTTCCCCAGTGTTTACTCCTGGAAGAACCTTCTCTTTTCATCAACATCCCAATCATGCTAGCTATATACTTCTTCTCTTGTCTGCTCTTTCACTTGCAACAAATATAATCAATAATCTTTCTCCGTTTTTCTCTTCTCACAATTCCCTCTTCCTTTTCGACTACTATGGCTTTACAATATATCCACTTGTCTGTCTTCGTATTATTTCTATCGCTCATGAACTTCCTCCATGCCACAAGCAGTGATCAGCAATCTCAATTTTTCACCCTTGTGCAAAATTCTATGTCAGGTAAATCGTTATCTGACTGGAATACCAAGGGAGAGAACTTATATTGTAACTTCACAGGAGTTACCTGTGATTTCCAAGGCAAAGTAACAGAATTCAACATTTCAGGCTGGTCATTACAAGGGTCATTTCCACCTAATGTATGCTCCTACTTACCTGAGCTACGAGCTCTAGATATAAGTAACAACAGAATCTTGGGAAGTTTCCCAGATGGGATAATAAATTGTTCTCTCTTAGAAGTGCTTAATATGAGTTTTTTGAATCTTGGTGGAAAGCTCCCAAATTTCACCAGAATGAAGTCCCTTCGAGTACTTGACCTGTCCTCCAATGGGTTCACAGGTAATTTTCCCATGTCCATCACCAACCTGACCAATCTTGAGGTGATAAACTTCAACATGAACCCTGAACTCAACTTATGGGAACTTACAGAAGATATTACTAAGCTTAAAAGGCTTAGGTCACTGATCCTATCAACGTCCATGCTTCAGGGTAAAATATTACCATCCCTTGGAAACATGACGTCTCTTGTTGATCTTGAGTTGAGCGGAAATTACCTGAGAGGTCAGATTCCACCTGAGCTAGGAAACTTGAGGAATCTTAAACTCCTCATGCTTTATTACAATCAACTCACAGGCACCATACCAGACGAGTTGGGGAATCTGACAGAGCTTACTGATCTGGACATGTCAGTGAACAGACTGACAGGGAGCATACCAGATTCCCTATGTCGCCTTCCTAATCTCCGAGGACTACAGCTTTACAACAACAGCCTCACGGGAGAAATTCCATCGTCCTTGGGGGAGTCGACTTCATTAAGCTTTTTCTCAGTCTATGACAACTTTCTGACAGGTGAGGTTCCCAAAAACCTTGGGAAGTCATCAAATATGATTCTGTTAGATTTGTCAGAGAATCATCTAACTGGGAATCTACCGCCATACACCTGCAGTGGAGGTAATCTTGTGTACTTTCTCGTCTTATCTAACATGTTTACCGGAAACATTCCTGAGACTTATGCAAACTGCAAGTCACTTGTACGTTTCCGTGTTAGTGACAACCAGTTGGAGGGAACGGTACCACAGGGAATTTTCGGTTTACCCCATGTTTTTGTCATTGATATAGCATTTAATAAATTGACGGGTCCCATATACCCATTAGTTGGGAACGCCAAAAACTTGTCAGAGTTATTTGCTCAGAGCAACAAAATGTCAGGAGCTGTGCCTCCTGAGATTTCTGGGGCAATCAGTCTAGTTAAGATTGATCTAAGCAACAATGACTTCTCTGGACCTATACCTAATGAAATTGGCTTTCTTAAGAAGCTCAATCTTTTGTTACTCCAAAGCAACAAATTCACTTCTTCCATCCCAGATTCTCTCCCACAATTAAAGTCACTAAATGTCCTTGATCTGTCCAACAACCAGTTGACAGGAAAAGTTCCTGGAAGTCTCTCTAAATTACTTCCCAATTCTATCAACTTCTCAAATAATCATCTTTCGGGTCCAATTCCTCCTCCACTTCTCAGAGCCGGTCTAGAAGAAAGCTTTACAGGAAATCCAGGTCTCTGTGTGGTAGCATACACGAATTCGTCAGATAGAAGCTTTCCCCTTTGTCAGCATGCCTACAGTCAGAAAGGACTGAGCCGACTGTGGGTAGTCCTAGCCTCAATTATCATTCTTTTAGTTGGCGCCATCTTGTTCCTGAAACGATGGGTAAGCAAAGACATATCGGTAATAGGACATGATGAGCCCATGTCATCATCGTTCTGTTCATACGACGTAAAAAGCTTCCATCGAATAAGTTTTGATCAACGTGAAATTTTAGAAGCCATGGTTGATAAGAACATAGTTGGTCATGGAGGATCGGGAACTGTGTACAGAATTGGGCTAAGCAATGGGGAAATCATTGCTGTGAAGAAGCTATGGAGCCAAAAGACAAAGGACTACGTATCCGAGGACAAATTGTTCCTAGACAAGGAACTTGAGACTGAAGTCCAGACTCTTGGAAGTATTAGACACAAAAACATTGTGAAGCTATTTTGTTATCTGACTAGTTATGATTGCAGCTTGCTGGTTTACGAGTACATGCCAAATGGAAACCTCTGGGATGCCCTTCACAAAGGAAAGACTTTACTCGATTGGCCAACCCGCCACCAGATTGCATTGGGGGTTGCCCAGGGGTTAGCTTATCTCCATCATGATTTGGTTCCGCCAATTGTCCATAGAGATATTAAGTCATCCAACATCCTCCTTGATGTTGATTATCAGCCTAAGGTTGCAGACTTTGGCGTTGCCAAGGTCATGCAAGCCAAGGGTGGGAAAGATTCTAGCCATACTATTATTGCAGGGACATATGGCTACATGGACCCAGGTAATTTTCGAATAGTTGACATTTGATCGACATATTTTACATGGCTACAAGCCTTATAACTTAAATGAGCTAATACCCACATGTTGAATTTGTTTAAAGCAACATATAAACAATATGAACTGCATAGAACAACGCTGAATTATTACAGTTCCTAAGTTTGGCAATGATATAGTTTTCAATCAAGCAACCTAGTTGAACTCATAGCTGTTTTCCGGTATAACATTATAGCTAAATTACAGTTGCTACTATAATATATTGCAACAATCAAATTTATCTAACACCAGTTCATATTCCAGACTACGCGAATTCTTCCAAGGCAACAACCAAGTGTGATGTTTACAGCTTCGGAGTAGTGTTAATGGAAATTGTTACAGGAAAGAAACCAGTGGAGCCAGAGTTTGGGGAGAACAAGAACATTATAAATTGGGTTTGTTCCAAGGTAGAGACCAAGGAAGAGGCTATGCAAATCATGGACAAAGATATTCCAGTTTCATTCCGGGATGATATGATCCAAGTTTTACGATTAGCCATACGCTGTACAGCAAGATCCCCGGGGCCTCGCCCAACTATGAACGAAGTCGTTCAGTTACTAAGTGAAGCAGACCCTTGCAGATTAGATTCTTGCAAGTCAACAAACAAGATGAAAGACGCATTAAATAGCACAAAGATAAGTAAGATAGTTGAGCTATGACTATAGGGTAATTGATGAGAGCATCTGTACAAAAAAAGCAATTGTCCATCCAAAACCAATAGAAGAATCTCCTTCATAAGCAAGTAATTTTGCGACTTGGTTATTATATGAACAAAAGTTGTAGGTAGATTCTATCGTTTTCTTTTCCTTACTTTTATCCAAGAGACATTATAAGATATGAGGAATGTAATCAATATAACTGCTTTATAGCAAAGCAAGCATCTCCATTTGCACAAACCATAAAGGAAATAATTCTTCCGCTTTAAGATTTCTGTTTTCTTCCTCTTTTTTATCTTCGCCCTTTAAATTATGAGAGTGGCCACAAGAAAAAGAAGGCTTTCTAAAAAGATAAAAAGAAACAAAACGATCAAAGTGGGTTCTTCATTCTACCTTTTACTTGGTTATAAAAAGATGGTATAATTCTAATGAGAGACCATGTCAGCTCAGCTATTAGTTATCCAGTAAATTCCTCCCTTTCGAGACTTATTATTATTTGGTTCTCGATCATGGTAATTAAAGCAAAATGGTTCACTTGTTTAGTACTATTTTTTAGTATTAACAATCACTAATCAGATTCTCGCATTAGTTTTTAGCAATTATTTATAGATGCTAGAACATGTAGCTTATCATTACATAAAGTTTACCTAGGTTTTGCAGTGGAACACAATAATCCCATAAATTGTTTGATCATGTCCTCTTAATCTATAAAGTTTTTTCAGGCTCAAACTCACCAACTACACACATTTGTATACCCATTACATTTTCCATATTGCTTTTGACTATTCATTACCCTAGTGACTCAAAAACTCTCATCTGCAGTAGGATCATGCTAATGAAAGGTCGAATGTATGCAGTTCTACCATTGTCTTGAGAGCACAAACAAAAAAAAAATCAAGTGACCCAATGAAAATCGAGAGCAATGGTTGTAGT